>NEWO01001043.1:134620-161374 GCA_003013225.1 Phalaenopsis aphrodite | reverse complement strand
TCCTCAGCTTTATTTCTAATTTCCAGAAGCTTAGACCACAACCTAGAATCACCCATCTTTTTCTGAGCCATAGTAGGATGAATTGCCCTACAATACTTCCCCTTCATAAACATAGCCTAAAGGCTGTCTTGTGCTGTGAACTTTATCCATAGTTTGCATAAGTTGATGATACTAAGATGTTGAAAATCTTTAAAACCTAAGCCACCAGCACTTTGGGGTTTACATAATTTGTTCCAAGATAACCAATGAAACTGTTTTTTTTGTCCAGCCCACAGGAATTTGTTGAAAATTCTACCTAGCCTAATCTGAGTACCTTTCTTCATGGTAAACATTTGAAGAGCATAGGATGGAATGGAAGTTATGATGCTTTTAAGGAGGGTAATTCTACCTCCATTAGAAAGGAAATAATTGGTCCAACACTGCAGCTTTTTCTGAATTTGATCAATAACTCCATTGAATTATGTTTGCTTGTTTCTCCCTTTGAGTAATTGGACACCAAGATAGTTGATTGGTAGGGAGGCTTTGCTGGAGCCAGTGTACTGAGCAATCCAATGCCTAATCTGAGGAAGAGTTTTTGAGCTAGTAAAGAATTGACATTTTTGCTTATTAAGATGCATACCAGAAGTAATTTGGAAGTGTGTTAGTCCTTTGAAAAGAGCCTTCACAGCAGTTTTGGTAGCCTTGGAGAAAAAGATAATATCATCAGCATAAGAAAGATGACTGACCCCAATATTAGATCTATGCTGATATGTCAGGTGAGGGGAAGAGGCAAACAAATGATTTAAAAGTCTAGACGGATAATCCATAGCCAGAATAAAGATAGTAGGAGACAGTGGATCTCCTTGTTTAATTCCCTTTGATGCAGAAAAGAATCCATGGCTTTTACCATTGATTAAGATAGAATGATTATTAAGACACAACCATCTTTTTATCAAGATTATAAATGGCTCAGAGAAACCCCTAGCAATTAAGGTGTCCAATATAAAATTCCAATTGATAGTGTCATAAGCTTTCTGGATATCCAATTTTAGAATGAGATTGCTGCCTCTACACTTTCTGTCAATGTCCAGCAACAACTCCTGTGCCAAGAGAATATTATCAGAGATCTGCCTCCCTTTCACAAATGCTACCTGGTTATTGCTGATAAGTTGTTGGAGGTGAGGTTGGAGCCTGTTGTTAATTACCTTGCTGGTAACTTTAGACAGGACATTTGTAAGACTGATAGGTCTGAAATCACCCCACCCAGTCCTGGTAGGATTTTTTGGAATCAAAGTAATAGTGGAAGCAGTGAAGTACTTAGGGGGGTCCATACCTTTAAAGAAGCATTATACATCATCAACGACCTCCCCACTGATAATATTCCAAGTAGACTTGTAGAATTTAGCAGTAAAACCATCAGGGCCAGCCACCTTTTGGTCATCAATAGAATCCAGTGCTGCTTTAATTTCCCCTTCCATAGGAATCTGAATCAGGTCCAAGCTTTGAACATAATTAATGCACTTAGAGAAAAGTTCCACCTTGATAGGAGCTCTCTCAGTAGCCTGATCCATAAAGATTTTCTGAAAATTCTGCACAGCATCAGTGGCAATGTCTTCAGCATCAGTTACTACATTACCATTTGAATCATGTATAGAGAGGATCATGTTGTTCTTCCTTCTGAAATTAATAAAAGCATGATAATAGCCTGTGTTTCTATCACCATCAATTTATCTTGTGGCAGCAGCTTTTTGTTTTAGAAAACATTCAGTAAAATTGGTTTGCATTAACAACTCCTCACTTGCTTTGTGTAGTTCAGCTTCAGAAATCAACCCCATTTGGAAATTCTTTTCCATTTTGATAACATTACTTTGAGCAGTGGTCAGATTCTCATTAATATTACCAAATTTTTCCCAATTCCACTTCTTAAGGTGAGCAGCCACCTTTTTTGCAGGATCCACAACTTTACCCAGGGGTTGGAGTTCCCATCAGCCCTCCAAACCTTACCAACTTCCTCACCAAACTGAGCGTGGAGAGTCCACATGTTTTGAAATCTAAAAGGAGAATTTTTTGGCTTTTCAGCATTTTGTATAGTACATAACAGTGGTCTATGGTCAGACCCTGCCATAGCCAGATGAGTAATAATGGTGTAAGGGAAGGTCTGAACCCATTTAGTGTTTCCCAACAATCTATCCAGCCTCTCCCACATTTTACCTCTTCTCCAAGTGAAATCAGGCCCTTGGTACCCCAAATCAAACAACTCAGCCTCAGAGAGAAAATCATTGAATCTATTTAAAGCAGAGATAGTGGGAGGTCTTCCACCTTTTCTTTCAGCAAGAGAGGANAGTTCAGCTTCAGAAATCAACCCCATTTGGAAATTCTTTTCCATTTTGATAACATTACTTTGAGCAGTGGTCAGATTCTCATTAATATTACCAAATTTTTCCCAATTCCACTTCTTAAGGTGAGCAGCCACCTTTTTTGCAGGATCCACAACTTTACCCAGGGGTTGGAGTTCCCATCAGCCCTCCAAACCTTACCAACTTCCTCACCAAACTGAGCGTGGAGAGTCCACATGTTTTGAAATCTAAAAGGAGAATTTTTTGGCTTTTCAGCATTTTGTATAGTACATAACAGTGGTCTATGGTCAGACCCTGCCATAGCCAGATGAGTAATAATGGTGTAAGGGAAGGTCTGAACCCATTTAGTGTTTCCCAACAATCTATCCAGCCTCTCCCACATTTTACCTCTTCTCCAAGTGAAATCAGGCCCTTGGTACCCCAAATCAAACAACTCAGCCTCAGAGAGAAAATCATTGAATCTATTTAAAGCAGAGATAGTGGGAGGTCTTCCACCTTTTCTTTCAGCAAGAGAGGAAAGATAGTTTAAATCACCCCCCAAAATCCAAAAGGAGTTTACAGTTTTTCC
Organism: Phalaenopsis aphrodite; assembly: GCA_003013225.1. NCBI lineage: Eukaryota > Viridiplantae > Streptophyta > Magnoliopsida > Asparagales > Orchidaceae > Phalaenopsis > Phalaenopsis aphrodite. The sequence goes on along the minus strand of NEWO01001043.1, from coordinate 158,470 downwards.
AATTAGACTCAACTCATTCCATAAGGTGGCTTGGTTGCTAGCAAGGGAACTGGCATAAATGAAGGTGGCATAGCCTATTTGAGCTCCAATATAGAATTGTATGTGAATAAACTGAGAATGATCTATCAAAACTGACCAATGTAATTCAGCTCTAGCAAAGAGCCAAATTTTGTTGTTGGAGTTAGAAAAATGATCAAATTGAGGGAACTTTTTTTGAATTTTTTGGGAACTTTTAGTAACTAAAGGTTCTAGAATGGCAAAACACCAAACTTTATGGACTCTCACTCGATATTTTAATCTCTTGAGAGATGAGGGGTGAGCAATACTCCTAATGTTCTAAACAAGAAAATTTCTAAACAAGAAAATTGATCATTAAGAGAAGGTCCTCCCTTTCCCCCTTGTCCTTGGATGATGCTCCAAAGTAATTGGGCCCTCCAAAGGTTGTTTAATTTCTACCTTGCCTTTTTTCTTCTTACTGCTTCTTTGAACTTGCCACTCTTCATTGAGGACATCAGTCAAAATGTCAATTCTCTGGTCTTCAATTCTAGTTGGATTTATATTGATTAAGCTGTCATCACTCATAATATTTCCCTTCAAATTACTATTAATGCCATTGTATGCCTCTAGCTCTACTGCACTACTATTGGGATTCCTCCCAATATTATTAACCACAACATCAACTGTTTCAACTGCTGACACAACCCTTCCATCTGATTCAACTGGTTTAGATCTCTTGCTGAACCCTGCAGTTTTCCTATTTGGTGGAGGGTGTAGTCTATAACACCTTTCCACATTATGACCAAACATTTTACAATGTTGACAATAAATTGGCTTTTGTTCCATTACAATTTGCTGCAAAAAAGCCATCTTCAGGAGTACCAATCCACACCCTTTCTATATCAGGTAGGGAGATGTCCCTTTCAACCAAGACTCTTGCACCAGCAGGTCTAGCCATATTAAAGGTAGGGGCATCAATTTTCAGTGGGCAGCCAAGCACCCTACTGATGCTGAAAAGAACATTTTGATGAAAGTACTGAATGGGTAGGTTGGGAAATTTAAACCAAATGGGAACTACAAGGGGTTCCTTTGAAGGATCAAAATCAGGTGTCCACTTTATTAACTTCATTGGAACACCATTAATAAGCAGAGTTTGTTTTGAAAAAACCCATGCAAAGTCCTCTTCATTAAATAATGAAATTAGTAGGTGCCTTCCATCAATTAGACCCAGCCTCCAAGCACCTATTAATTGCAAATCCCCAAAGAATTTCCTTGCCAAATCCATCTTCGGATGGCGAAACTGGAATTTGCCAACCAGAGCGAATTTAACTGTTTCATTGAGCTCATTAATTTCCTGTGGAGAGAAGATAATAGCAGGTTCCCCATCTTTTACACCTACAGGATTAACAAATGGGCACACACCCCTTCCAGCAGCAGCATCATGTAAACATTGAGGGAAAACCAGGTGTTCAAAGGATTTAGGCACATCCAAGCCACTACCCACAACTTCAGCAAAGGTGGCCTTAGTCCATTGAGCATTGGTCTCCACATCAATGGGGAAGGCCATGAGGGCAAACAGAATAAAAAACAGAAGGCAGGGGAAGAGAGAACCAGATTTAAAGCTTCAAAAAGATATCAACCAGAAAACTAAAAGCCAGGAAAAAACCAATCAGAAAAGGGAAGGCCCAAGGAATACCCAGAAGCAGAACAGTAAACTTTATCAATGGAACAGTAATACCAAAACTAAAACCACAACTCCCCAACAACAACCAAAGCCACCAACCCCAGGGAGATCTTAAAGAAGCAAGATTCACACAAGTCCAAAGCACCTCCAAGCAGCTCCATCACAGCCAAAACCCCAACAGAGCACAGCAACCAGCCGCCACCATGATGATATATATAAGATCCTTCTTTGCTGAAGTCTGTATTTGATAAAGGCAGAAAAGATAGGATCATATGGCAAAGCTACACTAACCAAAGCCTGACCAAACCTATTTATGCTAAGTTAAATCATTGGAAGAAGGTTAATTGGGGTGAGGCCATTTGGAACAGATTTCTATCCTCTTCCATATCCTTCTTTTGTTGGAGATTCTTCAACAACCTCTTGCCAACTGATGATATTCTTAAACTCAAAGGATTAAGAAGACCCTCTAGATGCTACCTTTGTTTGAAATATGAGGAGAACATTAACCACCTATTTTTTAAATGTGTGTTTGCTCAAGAGGTGTGGAAGGACCTCCTTTATAAGAATAAGGATGATAACTTGGACCAGGACTGGACTAGTCTTTATGCTAGTTGGCATAGCTGGAGAAACACACAAGGGGAGTCAATCCCATTCATTGTGGCTTGGTTCTTGTGGATGTGTAGGAACAACAACAAACATGATGATAAGAGTACCCAACATATCAAGGTAACTAGAAACTGTGTGGCCTATCTGAACAAAATCATCCAGCTTAAGAACTTCCCTTGCAGAAATCTGGCTGAGACCAGTACCACCATTAGTCACAATAGAATTGAGACTGTACTTGGAATGATGTTCAAACCATGAAAATTAACATTGATGGTAGCTTCTCTAATTGGGGTGATGGGGTGGGGGGTTTCAGAAATTCCACCAGCAATTGTCTACTTTTCTTCCATGCTCCTACTATGGCCAATGATGCTCTTGAAGCTGAGCTTATTGTTGTCTACTGGGCCCTTACATTTGCACAAAAAGCAACTTGGTAGAAAGTATGGATTGAGGCAGACTCTTTGCAGCTAATCACTTTGCTGAAGTCTGATCAGCTATCCTCTTGGCACCATATGCAATGAAAGAAAAAAATTGGCACATTTTACAAAAGTCTTACTATTCAAATATATTTCATATATAGAGAAGGAAACCAACCTGCTAATTAGCTTGCAAGACAAGGAATCTATGCCAACTCCATTTCTGTTGATACAAGACCTCCTACCCCCCTTGCCCTCTTACTCCCTGGTGACAAGCTGAAGACTCCTCACCTCAGACTCAAGCCTTGCATACTTAAAGAGATTTAATGCACTGTTTTCCTTTCTCCTTTCTTTCTTTTTTTCTGTTTTACTCTCTTGTAAGCATTTTGAGGATTGGTCTTCCTCCCTTGGTCTGGAGTCCTCTCCTGCTGAAACGTTTGTAGTACTTTTAATGATCAACATGTAGGGAGCCGAATAATGCTCCTTCATATATATATATATATATATATATATATATGATCAAGAGAGTGGCATCTAGGTTTGGTGATCTGCTGGGGTTTCTAGCAGAATGAATCTCTGTAGCAGCTGGATAGAGGGTGGTGCTTCTGCTGAGATCTCTAAGTTTTACTCTCTTGCTTGGTTTTCTTTTGGAAGTCAGGTTTTCTGGTTCAAACCCCAGGTTTTGGTACTTGGTGGGGTTTACTGTTTCATTGCACTGAACTTGCTAGCAGGCTTCTGTTTTCGTGAGGTGCTTCTTCTGATCTTCTTTCTTGCTGGGTGAAGGTTCCCTCTCCACCTTTAGTGATTTTTTTAAAGTTTTTGGGATACTGAGTTTGATTTGGCCTTTCCCTGGCTAATCAAATTTTGAAGTTTCCCTTTGTATGGATTTTTCCTTCTTTCAGAGGCTCAGAAATTTTGAGTTTTATTTCTTTATGGCTACTCCTATTGATGTTGAGACTGATGTCTGGTGGTCCAAAGCAACTTATGCAGGGGTTGTGGGTAAATCTGCTGATACCCTTAGTGACCCCGATCATTTAGTTTTTCCCTATGACTTCCATGACACTGTTGCTGGGAGGGGAAACAATCCAAAGAGGGTGAACCTGCTATCTATTTCTCTCCACAAGAGATTCAAACTTTGAATGAGAAAGTGAAATTCACTTTAGTGGGTAAATTCCAGCTTGGACACCCACAAATGGAATTGGTTAGAAATTATTTTGCTTCATTAAAATTTAATGGAGACTCGTAGATTGGCCAACTTGATGGCAGGCATTTACTCATCCAACTATTAGGGGAGGAAGAATATGCCAGATTATTTGCAAAATAAGCTCTTCAAATTGGAGGTACTACCATGAAGATCTTGAAGCGGGAGCCTATTTTTTATCCATGTAAGGAGCCCCCTGTGGTTCCCATTTAGTTTAGACTACCTGGCCTTCCTCTCCAATGTTTTAACCTTATTGCTCTCTTCAATATTTGGTGTGCATTTGGGAGGCCTCTGAAAGTAGATGCCCCAACATATAATAAAGCCAGACTAGATCTAGCTCAAATTCTCATTGAGAGAGACATTGCTCTCCCTGAAATAAAAAGGATATGGATTTGCTCTGACAAGGAAGGTTTCTAGCAGAATGTGGTGCTAGAAAAAAAAAACATATTATTGTAATCATTGTAAGGTGTTTGGACACACCAAGGATAGATGTTTCAGGCTTCTACCTCCTCTAAAGAAAACTGTGAACACTCAGGAAAAGATCAGTCAGCCTACTTCTCAAGAGCCCACATTAAGTGTGAAACCAACTCCAACAGTTAATAAGGAAGATTTACTGGGAACTTATAAAATCTCCAGAGCTCCTTTTGGGTCCAATGTTCTAACAAATGACTCTCTTAATATATTCAGGGAGGAATTAAATGAATTAAACTTTATTATCCCTTTAACATTAGATGGCTCACTTAGTGGGGGTGAGACCATGAGAGATGTAAATAAGAATGACAATACTGCCTTGAGAGTCCTTGATAAAGGGATAATGGCTGAGATGGAACTCCAATTGGAAGAGGAGTGGCAAATACAAAAATCTAAGAAGAGGAAGAAGCAAATTTCAGAAGTTCAGAAATTAAAAGAAGGGAATGCTATGGACATAGGTGGCAAGAAGATGGTTAGGCCATCTCCTTCTAGAGGAAAGTCTAGATCAAGATCTCAATCATCTCTCCATTTTAATCCCCCTCATGATTAATTTAATGTGCTAGAATATTAGGGGCATTGCCCATCCTCAGTCCTTAAAAGGACTGATTTTTCTCAATAAGAAATACAAGCTGTGGTGTTTTGCTATATTGGAACCTATAGTTCAGCACAATCCTCAGAGATTTATCAGTAAGTTCCCTGGATTCTCTCATTATGCTAATAAAAATAACAAAATTTGGTTCTTTTGTGAAAGGAAATATATTGGAATATCCAGCTGGATTGTCGATAGTTTATTCACCTTTCTCTCTTAATCCAAGGCCATTTGGAATTTACCACTTTCATTTATGCTGGCAACCATAAAGAAGGTAGATAAGAGCTTTGGGAGTGTCTCCAGTATATCAGTGTGACTATGAACTCCCCTTGGCTGATTGAGGGACATTTCAATTGTATTAGTTCTGCTGCTGAGAAAATTGGGGGTAGAGTCCCCAATATTGCCAAAATGACTTTCTTCAGTGATCAGATTCAAAAAGCTAGTTTTTTTATTTGGGTTACCAGGGCCCTCATTTCACTTGAAAAAGGGGTAAAATGTTGGAAAGACTAGACAAAGTGCTTGTTAATGACTGCTGGTATCAATATTATTTTCTCACCTTTGTTAACTTAACTCTCACTGGGTCAAATCACATGCCTCTATTAATCTCAATCACTTCCCCTAGCAATACTACTTACAACACTCCCTTCAAATATTTAAATATGTGGTTCACTCACCCTCTTTTTGTCAGCTTTGTTGCATCAAATTGGGTTGGAGCTGACCATCCTGAACCAATCATAAAACTAAGCCTTCTTCATTTAAAACTAACCAAAGCTCTTAGAAAGTGGGGTTGGGAGACTTTTCGTTATGTTTATTCCAATGCCTTCAATGTTGAGAAGGAAGTGGAGAACCTTGAGGTTGTTGTTCCGAATGGAATTGCTGAGGAGACTGAATTGCTTACTGCACAAACTAACATGATTGCCACCATTGAAAACCAAGAGTTATTACTTAAATAGAAGGCTTTTATTAAAATTTTTACTGAAGGGGACATAAATACAAAATTTTACCATGCTTATATCAGTTACAAAAGAAAATGTAACACTATACACTCAATTCAGACCTCTGAGGGATGTTGGCTCAATGAAAATGAACACATTGCTATGGATGCAGTCAAGTACTACAGCTCTTTGTTGAAATGTTCTTCTGATCTCAACACTAATATTGATACCAACTATTTCACAAATGAAATTGAGTTCACTAACAACCTCAGACTCACTGATCCCCCTTCTGATACTGAAATTTGGGATTCTTTAAACACCATTGATAGCTCTAAATTTGCTAGCCCATATGGTTTTATTGCTGATTTTTATAAGAAATCTTGGCACATAATTAAGAGGGAAGAGATTGAGGCTATCAGAAGCTTCTTTGGTGGCAATAATCTACCTAGCTACTTTAGAGATTCTTGTATTGTATTAATTCCTAAAGGTGATCTGCAGAAGACTTGGGATCATTATAGACCCATCAGCCTTACTTATGTAATTAGTAAACTCATCAGCAAGATCATTGTAAGAAGAATTCAACCTCATCTTGATAAATTGATTAGCCCAAACCAAACAAATTTCATCAAAGGGAGATCTATTACTGATAATGTGTTGCTGGCACAGGAGATGATTCTGAATCTGGATGAAAACAACAAGGGGTTTATCTTATCTACAAACTGGATATCAAAAAATCCTATGATACTATTGATTGGAAATTTATCTTGGGGATTCTTGTAGCCATGGGATTTCAACCTGAATTTTGTAACCTAATGCACAAATGGCTTATTAATAACAATCATTCTATTTTTATTACTGGGAAGGCTTGGGGCTCCTTCTCAGCTGCCAGAGGTCTTAAGCAGGGAGACCCACTCTCCCCCACTATTTTCATTATTGCTATGGATTACTTTTATAGAATGCTTGACAAGGCCATCCTCGCTCAAAAGTACTCTAGATATCATCACAAATCCACAATGACTATATCTCATCTTATACATGCTGATGATGTCATGATTTTTTCTAGTGCCCATAAGAATGTTGTTAAGAAGGTTTTTTAGTGTCTGAAGAAATTTCAAGACCATTCTGGGATGGTGCTTTGTCCTGTAAATTGCCAACTAATTTTCAACAAAAGGGCATCTTCAAAATGCAAGCAGTGGATTTCAGATTATACAGGTTTCTCCATAGCCAAATACCCTTTTAAATACCTAGGGGTTAATCTTATTTGGGAGAGATCTAATTTGATTCAATTTGATGAAGTATTTTAAAAAATTCAGAACCATTTATCCTATTAGTCTAACTACTTCCTTTCCAATGGGGGTAGAATAACTCTACTTGAAATTATTTTAACCGCATTTCCCTCTTATATTCTCCAAACCACTTTTATGATGAAAAGCACATAGATACAGTTGGAAAGAACTTTTAATAGATTTTTTTGGGCAGGTCAAAGGTAGCAACTTCACTGGCCTTCTTGGCAAATGTTTACTAAACCTACCATGGTTGGAGGTATAGGTTTTAAGGGGAAAATGTGGATAAATTTTAGAGCTCAAACATCTCTTTGGACTAAATTCATGAAGGGTAAGTATTGTAAAGGTCAGCACCCCTCTCTCATTACCAGGGAATCGGGTGACTCTAGGATTTAGGTTAACATGCTCAGAGTAAGACATCTTGCTGAGGATATGTATATTTGGTATTTGGGAAATGGTAAGGTGAATTTCTGGTTAGATCATTGGTGTCTCATGGATTGGCTAGGTGCTCCCCTTCCTAACTTCAGTCCACAACTTACTGTGGCTGATTTTTTGGAGGGTGACTCTTGGTCAATATCTAAGCTCCAATCCCATTTACAGGAGCCTCATCTCTCTAAAATTACCAAAGTCAACTTTGATAAGAGCAAGAAGGATAGAATTATCTGGCATAGTTATATTAATCAAAGTTTGACTAAAGCTAGGCTTTTTTGCTGGTCCCTTAGAGAAAAGCCATATGGAACAGATTCCTCTCCCCCCTCTATGTCTTCCTTTTATTGGAGATTCTTCAATAGATTATTTCCCACTGATGATATACTCATATCAAAAGGATTAAGGAGGCCCTTTAGATGCTATCTTTATCAAAAGAATGAGGAAAATAACAACCATCTCTTCTTCAACTATAAGTTTGCTCAACAGGTATGGAAAGACTTTTTGGCTATGCTTAAGGTGGATGATTTTGTATTGGATTGGTCTAATCTCAAAGTTGGGTGGCACAGCTGGAAGAGAAGTCTCTGTTAATCTATTTCTTTTTATTGTTGCTTGGTTTCTTTAGATGAGCAGAAATGACACAAAACATGAGGTCAAATACATCCAGCACTACAAGGTTATCAAAAATTGTGCCTCTTACTTAATTAAATTGATTCAGCTCAATAACTTCCCCAATATTTATTAGCTACAGATCACTGATGCTAAAGAATCTCATAAAATTGAGAAGATCTTTTAAAAACCCCCTGAAGAGTACACCATGAAGATCAATACTGATGGTAGTTTTAATGAATAGGGTGTTAGGGTAAGGGGAGTGTTTAGGGACTCCTCTAGCAAATGTTTACTATTCTTTCATGCCCCAATTAAGGCTAAAGGCACACTTGAGGTAGAAATAATTGCTATTTTTTGGGCTCTAACATTTGCTACAAAAGCTGAATGGTATAAATTATGGATAGAGGTGGACTCCCTACAAATAATCAACTTCTTGGATTCTGAGAATTTGTTTTCCTGGTACCACACACAATGGAAAAAAAATCTAGAGTCTCAAAAAGATCATTAACTTCAATATGACTTTTATCTACAAAGAAGGAAATCAACCTACAAATTGGCTTGCTAGACAAGGTCTTTATTCTAATTCTATATCAGTTGCCACCAAGCCCCTAATCCCGTACCTAATGCTTATGCACAATATAACAATAGTTCTGATGATATTTTTCACTTATATTTCCTTCTTTGGCAACAAAACCAAAAACTCAATCATGAAGAAAAATAAGAATTTAACTTTTTAATTTATATATATTTTTATTGGGAAACTACGCATGTATACGTATTGTTATCAAGTAATATAAGACTTTTTGATTAAGACCTGAATATCAAACCCATAGGGAAGATTATGTAATATGCACTTTTTAGAAAGTTTTTCTATTTTTAAAAAGATAATTACTTGTACAAAAAATGATTTTTGGAGGAATTTAAATATTTTTGGTCTTTTAGATATTTTAACAAAATAGTAAAAAGGTAACTAAAGTTTTTGTAGAAGAAAAGTATTTAATATGAAATTATCTTTCTTCTTATCATGAATCAGTAATAAGTATAAGAATTCTATTATGGAAGTATGCAAATTGTGTTGTGTCAAATAGGAGCAATAATATTCTTTACCCTTACTAGAGATGCTATGAAGAACATTGACTAATTTAAAGTTTGATAAGTTCTGAAGACCGACTAGGCATGGAAGATACTAGCTCTCGCTCTAGAGTTCCCTCGATTCCCTCCACTTGAGGGTAACATTCTCGTATCAGAACCTAAAATAATAAACCAAGTTGGGGGCTTTAACCTATCACTTTAAAGTTCTCTAACTCTACACCCATCAATGAATATTTCCCTATTTATTTACACTCAATCATATGAACTACATTCTCATTCATACAGCCTCACGTGATTCTTTCCAATTGTGGACTGAGATAATACCAACCCGGTTCTTACATGTTCTCACAATAAATTTTAACATTTGGATTGGCCAAATCAAGAAGTAAATGAAGTGCATGGATTTAAATCATCACAACTTATTTCAATATTAAACATCAATACTCTCCGCAAATTCCATCCAAAACTTAATTACTTATCATTTTAAGAAGAAAGATAAATAAAACTACTCAGAATCCATGGAGAAAATAAAACTATACTTTAGTTTAAAAGAAGAAATCATTGTAAAGCCAACAACAAGTATCGATTAAAACCAAAAGTAGTCTAAAAGAAAATGATAAATACTTATCTCAAGTTCTCCACCAAACTCATGAAGTTCTTTTGAATCTATTCTTGTTTACAATCACTCAAAACAAAATAACAAAAATGATAAAAAAATAAAAAGTTGTTTCTGAAATTCTCTCCAAACTAACTCCCTAGAAAAGAACTTACAAAACTTGCAAATATTTTCAGGAATCTTTTCTAACTCTTCTCTTCTTTCTTTTATAGTTCTCCAAGAGGTGTCTGGGATCTCTTCAAAATATGTCTTGATTCGATGTATTTGCCCAAGAGACGCATCCTTCCATGATAGTTTTCGTCCATTGTGGTTACAACCACCTATTAAGCCAATGGGTGCCTCAAAAGTCTCTTCAAAATTCATGAAAACTAATTTTACTCATCTAGTAACTGCCATTGACACTTAAGCGTGAGGTCTCAGCGCTTAGGCACAACCTACTCTATTTAACCGGTGCTTAAGCGTCAGATCTGACGCTTAGGCGCCAAAACTCTTTTGCACAATTTTTCACCTTTTTTGCTTCAAATTTGATCCTTTTAACTTTTTTAAGCATTTTTTCCATTTCTACATGTATCTGCAAGAAAAACACAAAAATACCTTCCATTAAAGCACAATATCTCAAAAATAGGTATAAAAATGTGTCTAAAAATACTATATATTTTAGGTGTATCAAAATCCCCCAAACTTAAAATGTTAATATTTAAAAACCAATTATGTATGATATGTATATGAGTTTCTTTAGGAGTTACTAAAATTTAGATTTAGAAATATAGTAGTCCAGTTTAGGGTCTTGACACTTAACATTTAAGTTTGGGGTCTTGACACACCTAAAAAATTCTTAATTTTCCATATACATTTTATGCTTAATTTTAATGATATTACTCTTTAAAGGAAGGTATTTTGCATATTTTTGGTTTCAGGTACATGGGTTTTTGGAGAAAAAGAAACAAAAATGGTGTAATTTGGAGAGAAAACGAGCAAGAAATGAAATTTTGCCCAGTCACCTTTTGATAAGTCTTTCAATATTTAATCTCTTTTACACTTCTTGCATATTTTTGAATGATATTACACTTTAAAGGAAGGTTGTTTTCATGCTTGTTTTGTAGGGCTATTTTTTAGGAACATAACGCAACTGAAATGGGGCGAAACTAAGCTAAAAAGGAGCAAAACAGTGGAGCTGTGCAGTCTGCTCGCCGACGGAGCCCAAAATGGCGCCGAGAGAGAGATTTACCCGAGAAGACCAAAAAGTGACAAAATCTCGCCGATCGCACCCGAGACCATTATGGACCAACTTTTGGCAGTTATGGGCATAGATTTGATGTATTTGGACGTTTTTTTGAAAGGATTCTTTTGTCAACTCTTCAAACTTCATCCCTACACTTTAAAAAACAAATTTAGATTAGAAAAAGTGGTTTTTTGTAAGAGGAATGTTAGGAAAAGTGTGGAGAAAGTTTAGAGTTTTTTTAGAATAGGAGTAAAAATGTAGATTTCTACCCTTTTAGAAAGATTGGTGAGGATATTTTGAGAGAATTTGTAAGGAGATGTTCTTGCATTGCATGGATCAGCGGGAGACTTTGTGGGAGAGATATTCATCTTTCTTTCAAAGGGAAAAAGCTAAGTATTGTGTTCTTCATTATCTTTTGATTTTTGTAAGCACTTTTCTAGTGGATTTGCTTTGATTAAATGAAGTTTGCGTTGTGTTTTTTTCATTCTTGGTGATGGGCTTCTCTTACTCTTTCTTCTTCTTTGGAAGTAGTGGCATGAGAAGATTATCCCATTGTTTTCAATTTATGTTTCTTTTGAAATGAGCATAATTCATGTTTAGGATTTTGGGATGCTTGTTAGAAGAAGATTTAATTATAAATGTGATGGTTTTTACTTGCACTTCATTTACATTATAACAAGGGCCCATTGTAGTGTTAAAATTTGTTGTAATTTCATTGATCCGAAAGGGCGGTGTAAGTCTCAACAAAGTGGAACCACATTCATATTCTATGGATGGTGACATTCATGGGAGTTGAGTGCAAATAAATAGGAAAATACACTTTAATTGGCGTAGAATTGGAGATTTTAGGGTGACAGACTAAAATTCCCAATTTGGTCATAGTGTTTAGAAACTAAGGCGGAGATGTTAGCCCTCAAGAGAGGGGAACGTGGGAGCTCTGATGTGAGAGCTGGTATCCTCCCAGCCTAGCCATAGATTCAGTAAACAAGCATAAGATTAGTCAATGTTCTTTATGTCTGGACCAAAGGGTAAAGAATAGGATTGCTCCTATTTAGCACATACAATATTTAATGCATCTCATTCCTTTTTATTATCCAATTCATTACATAAGAATAGTAGTTTCTAATATCTGAAAAATCTCCAAACCAATTCATTCAAAAAGGTTTATCTTTAGAATTAATATTTGCATTTAGGAGTAGTTATTAGTTGTGTTAAACTTATGACTTACGTTTAGGAGTATCTGTTAGTAAAACCTCTTAAATTGCACTTCCAAACTAAGGACTAATAGTTGTAGATTAGAATTTGACTAAAAACCTCTTACCTTGTTTCCTTATGGGATCGATAAATGGGACTCCAATAGAGCCTTGTATTACTTGATCGATACGTTTACTTGCATTTGAAATTGTGACTTTACAAAATAATTATAAATATATAAATCTGAGTTCATAAATTCTTGCATATTAAAAGTTACATCAAGATTTTAGCGTCATTGCCGAGGGTTTAAATCTTCTAGTAGTAGTGTCAAATTCTTGTATTTTTAAGTATATAAAAAGTCGTTGTCACTCACCCACCACTTTTGCACAACATCAATTGATAATAATCTCCCCCAATCTTCATGACTTGGAAGTCAACTTAAATCAAGTTTCTTAAGCGAGAGGCTTAAGCTAAAAGGATGATAATTTACTTTCCTGAAGCCAAAAATTGATGATAATGTGATCTTTAAATGAAAATATATGTCACCTAAACTAAAATCTTAACCTTCACCAAATTCCCCATTAAGATTGCTAAGGGCTTGGTAGTGACCTAGGATCGATATTTAAGCTCAATTGATTTTATTTAGAAGATAATTGGGTTGATAATCAATATCCTTAAACTCTCCCAGTTTCTTGTGGGCATCACAATCTTAAATGCCTTAGACTTGCCTTAGGGGCACTTACTCACATAACGCTTAAATGAAACGTCAATTGATTGATCGAGTATCTTATCCTTGGGATAATTAGATTGTTGAGTTTCACTATGTAACGGGGTAGTCACACTCAACCTTGGATGATTATTGGAACATTATGATAATATCTAAATGAACTCGGGATATTTCAAGAGATATTCAAAGTGATCCAGGGTCACATCTTGAACATTTTGAAATCTATTGGATATTTTGAAGGACAAATTGGACTTGCCATATTTTGTTCTAAAACTATCCACTAGGATCTTCCGAGATTCAACTAAATCATAATTTGGAATTTCATAGCTAAACATTCATCTACTCTTGCAATTTAAACTTTCTTGCAATATTATCTACATATCTTGCAAGTACTCACTTTTCAGGTGATGGAACGAGAAGACTCGCCAGGTATGCTTTTACATTTTAGACTACTGTTTTCACTTTTACTTTTCGCACTATATTTCATGCTTACAAAACTTGCATGTTGAAAAGCGATGACACCCTGCATGAAAACATATAATTGCTAGGATAGCCATAAAACCAAAACCAAAATTAAAATCAACTAAGATAAAATTCACCGCCACAACATTCAAAATATAAAACAACTCAAAATATATCACAAACATCGCTAAACAACAATTACAACTAAATTAAGACATCTCTATCGTATGATCAGAAATCCCTCAGAGGAGGTAACCTACGGTTGCTAACGAGACTTCCCACGGTCTAAATGAAAGTATGAAAGTCATTAAGTTGAGTTTAGTAATTTCATTTAGACTAAGCGAATCCAATAGAAAATAGTGCTACCAGAACGAGGGAACCGTAGGATCCAAAATGGTGTCGCTCTAATGAACTTTAATATGCCCCCATAATATTTAAAGAACCATAACCATAGGGACATCTAATTTGACATCATAACCTGACACAATAAAAAACTTAAACTTGTCATGGCAAGGAGCTTGGAGCTAGCATGGTGGGTAGCACGATCATCTTCAACGGTAAAACCTATTTACATCAACTAAATCATTCTTTACTTAAAATTAAACAACAATCTGTTGAATTTTGAGGTTATTTTCTTATGCAACATAGATCCTCACCCAATTTATAGGCTTTTGTATAGCTCTGCTGTACAATTTAAGCCCTAACTCGTCTTAGGATTTCAAGGTTGTCATTCGTCATGACCTAAATCCTCACATCTTTCAGGCTATTTGTGTGATTGTTTCACATGAATGTATGCCCTAAATTAATAAAATTGGCAAGATGAAACACATAAATATTTCTCCTCAAAACTGAAGCCAAACATTAGGATAGCTTGGGAAGTCACCGAGGTTCTCCTTTGGATCTATTACATCCCCTAGTTCTTCCTCCTTTAGATTCTACAATAAATGTTCCAAATTTGAACTATTCCCCTTTCACACATCTTTGTCCGATCTCATTGAAAAGTCTTATCCTTTTAAACTCTTTGAAGATAATATTTTCTGATTTTTATCAAGAGTTTTCTTAGGTGACTTCAGTTATCTAAGATGTAATTAACTATATGTGCTTGCCTTGTAGGAAGCTTGTCTAAACCCAGCTTAATATAACCCTATTTAAGTTTTTGTATTAAATAGGGGAACTTGTGCAAATATATGATTTTGCAGACCAAACGGATGTCATATATTTCTTACTTTATTTGATCGAGCCTCATCCTCAAGTCTTGTGTTTATCCTTTAGGATAGATATAAGGTTTGAGGTATAGTGCTCTTTCATTTAAATTATGAAAAATATGGGGTCGGTTTGATTTCATATTTTTCTAAAATATATATTTATATGTAAATTAAAATGTCCTTCTAAAGCGGGCGATGGGGTTTTGATTCTGGTGACCGACAGCTTCCAACGGACAACTCCTCAACAAAAAATATTGCTGACAAACTCTAATGCAATTTTGAAGATTAAAGATAATAATGGTTGTTGGATCCATGATCCTGATCAAATCCCTATAAATGCTATCAATTATTTTCAGTATCTTTTGTCTCATCCTCATCCTTCTAACTTTCAACACTTCAATCCAGCTCTTTTTAATGATAGGTTTACTGAAACTAGCAACCTAGACCTTACCTTTATCCCTTCTGAAGAGGAGATTTGGCAAGCACTATGTTCCATAAATGGAGATAAGGCAACTGAAGCTGATGTTCATACCTCCACCTTTTATAAAAAAAGCCTGGTCTATAGTAAAGTGGGAGGTTGTGGATGTTGTTCAAGCTTTTTTTTCAGTGGACCTGATATGCCAAATTATTTCTCCATGTCTACTATCACCTTAATTCCAAATAATGATAAAAAATCTTGCTAAGACCATTTCAGACCTATCTCTCTCACAACTGTGTTATCAAAGCTTATCAGCAAATTAATGGTTTTTAGATTAAAGCCCTAATTGCCATTACTGATTACTCTTAACCAATCTACCTTTGTTACAGGTAGACAAATAACTGATAATGGTTTTCTCACCCAAGAGCTTATAATGGATATTGACAGGCATTGTAGAGCAGGCAACCTTATGTACAAGCTTGTTTTATCCAAGGCCTATGACACTATAAACTAGAAATTCATTTTGCAATTTCTCCATGATAGAGGTTTTAATGACCACTTCTGCCAGCTGATTCATAGGTGGGTCCAAAATAACTACTACAATATCTTGGTGAATGGTAACTCTCATGGATTATTTCAAGCTTTCAGTGACATCAAATAGGGAGACGCCCTTTCCCCTTAAATTTTTATCTTGGCTAAGCTTCTCAATCATCATTTTTTTGCACAGAAACACCTCAGATTTACCAATAAAGCTAACTTCTCTATCAGCCATTTATGCTATGTAGATGATGTAATTTTGTTTTCTAATGCTTCTAAACCTTCACTAAAGAAGGTGTATAAGCTTTTGGAACACTTCCAACAACTCTCTGATCTTTCTGAGAATCACAACAAATGTCAATTAATTTTCAGCAAAGAGATCACTTTAGCCTCAAAAAATTGGATTAAAGATTATATTTGATTCAAATATGATGCCTGCCCTCTTCTTTATCTTGGTGTCCAACTAGTTAAGGGTAGGAGGAAGCATACCCCATTTGATGAGATGGTATCCAAAATTTCCCAACTAATTTCTTGTTGGACAAATGCTTACCTTTCACAGGGTGGAAGACTCACTTTGGTTAAAAACATTTTATCTTCCTCCACTAAGTATATATTGCAAATGCTGAAAATGAAAAAGAGTACCCAAAAAACTTTGGAGGTTATACTCAATAAATTTTTGTGGGAGGGACATCATAAACAACTTCATTGGTTTAGATGGGATAAATTGTGCCTCCCTCTCTCAGCTGTAGGTTTAGGCATGAAATCGTTCCAACAACTGCACCATATTTTCTATTGCAAACTATGGATCAAGTTTAGAAATCAAACTTCTATGTGGGCCAAATTTATGGTGTTGAAGTACTGCAAACACTCCCATCTAGTGACCACTCTCAAGAAACCTGGGGATTCAAGAATTTGGATTGAACTTCTTGAAGTTAGAGCTGATGCTGAAGATTTATTCATTTGGGATGTTGGGGAAGGAAAAGTGGACTTCTGGCTAGATAACTGGTTACTTGATGGCAAGCTTCATACCTCCTTCAAAGCTGCTAACTCTACCCTCAATCTTCCAATTCAGAAGTGCTTGTTGAATCAGCAATGGAATAAGGCCTTGCTGGTTACAATGGTGGATCCCAAACAACTGCACCAAATCACCCAACTCCCTGTTACGCCCTACATACCTGACAGAATTGTTACAAAGAAACCTCATCACATTTCTCATACTAAATATGCTTATTACACTGGCCTTATCTTGACTGTGGAAAATCTATGTGGCCCTTCTATGTCTTTCTTTGCTTAGAGATGTTTTCAAAAAATCATTCATACTAATGAAATCCTTAAATTAAAAGGGTTATGGGGCCCTTCATGGTGTTATCTTTGCTTCCAATAGTAGTAATCCTTCTCCCATCTCTTTTTATCATGCCCTACTACAAAACAAGTTTGCACTCATATTATTACCAGGTTTAATCTCCCTCATCAACCTATCTACTGTGATAACTTTATTGATTGCTGGAAAAAATGTAAGGATAACCAGGCTTAACTCCTTCTTTTCAATATTACTTGGTTCCTTTGGATGGCAAAAAATGATAATAAATATGAAGGCTACTCTACAAATTCTACTCAAATCAGTATCAACTGTCATTCCTATATTTTCAAGATTATCAACTTCATGGGCTACAAGGATAAAAGTTATGATTGGCCAAGTAATAAAGATTCTCACAGCTCTCTCCCTTTTCCTTTGAACATCAAATTAATCCATTGGAGAAAACATTTACAGCCATGGATCAAGATCAATACTGATGGCAGTTTTAAGATGAACATTGTTGGCATGGGGGGCATCTTTAAGAGCCATACTGGGAAGTGCCTTTTATATTTTGATTCTTCTTTTATGTCCAATAATGCATTGCATGCTAAAACCTAAGCTATTTCTTTGTCTATTAAAATTGTTGCAGCCATGGGTTGGACACATCTACATTTACAGCTTGATTCTTTTTGGCTTGTTCAAGCTTTCAAGGAGCAACTTCCAGCTCCCTGGGTTCTTGTCTCCCTACTCAAGCAGATCAATAACATGATATCCATTTACAACCTACATGTTCTTTGGTGCAACATCCCTAAAGAAGGCAACAAATGTGCTAACTGGTTGGCCGCTAAGGGTGCTTCATCCTTTGGTCCAAATGTTGTTGTATTTCTTCCTTTATATCTAGTTTTTTTGATAAGGGGAGACCTTTGTTCTCTACCTTATATTAGATATAATACATTTTCCCCACCTTAATGAAATCATTTTTCTGTTATATATATATATATATATATATAATGGAGGTGCTGGCGGCTGAGGAGGGAAGTGCTCTATTAGGGTTTCTGCAGGGATGAGGTTTGGTGGCTGCTAGCTGAAGAGGTACTCTTAGGTGGTTGCTTGTGGATGTTTCTTCCTTTCTGACTTCTTCTCCAGGTGGTGGTGGAATTTTGTGTGTGCTTGTTGTGGGCTTTTACTATTCCATTGATTCTCTCCTTGGTTGCTCTATAGCTGCTGGTCTCTGCCATGACCACACCTATTGATGTTGCCACTAATTCTCTTTGAACCAAGGCAACTTATGCTGGGGTTGTTGGAAACTCTACTGATGTTCTATAGGATCTGGACCATTTGGTTTTCCCTAAGGAATTCCATGAAACTGCTGCAGGAAAAGGAAGCTGCCCTTGCATCCATCCGCTTGGATCCAAGGAAGGAGAAACTGCTGTGTTCTTTACCAACTGAGAGATAATCTCTCTAAAAGAAGATGTGAAGTTTACCTTAATAGGGAAGTTTCAGTTGGGACACCCAAGAATGGAGCTGGTTAGAAATTTCTTTGAATCATTTAATTTTATTGGTAATTGGAAGATAGGGCTGTTGGATGGAAGGCACCTGCTCATCCAATTAACTACTGAGGAAGATTATGCCAGACTTTTTGCAAAGTAATCTGTAATTATTGCTAGAACTACCATGAAAATTGTAAAATGGACCCCTGATTTTGATCCAAGTAAAGAACCACCAGTGGTTCCTATTTGGTACAAATTCCTTGGGCTTCCACTTCCTTTCTTCAGGCTGAACGCATTGTTTAATATAGGGAGAGCTCTGGGCACACCTTTGAAAGTGGATGCACCCACTTACAACAAAGCCAGGCTAGCGCTGGCCAGAATACAAGTGGAAAGAGACATCACCCTCCTTGAAGTGAAAAGAATCTGGATTGGCTTAGATAATGATGGTTTTTGGCAGAACATTGTCCCTGAACAGAAGCCTTATTATTGCCAACATTGTAGAATGTTTGGCCATACTGTGGAATAATGCTACAGAATACATCCACCAATCAAGAGAAATACTGGCAAAGACCATAAGGAAACAGGCAACATAGTATAACAAGCCAAAGAAAATCTTGCTGAAGAAACACAGCTGAATAACAGGAAAGAGTACACTCAAAGAACCAAAGAATTACTCCCAATCACTAAGGAAAACCCTTCACCAGAGGAACCTTCAGATGAGCTAGCAGAAGGCTCCCCTACAAACAAAAACAAAGGGACTTCCCCTACCAATATTATCAGAAAGGAAATACAAGAAATCACTATAGTCACACCCTCACCTTCCCCTCTAGAGGGAGAACAGTCAGAAACTCATGGCAAGGCACCTGAGGATCAGATTATTGCTGGTATTCAACAAGCAATAGAAGATGATTGGCGGGTACAAACAGCTAGAAGAAAAAGAAAACAAATAAATGAAGTTCAGAAATTACAGCAGGGAAGATCAAAACAGGTTGAGAGCAAAGCCAGTCTTAAAATTGGTTCTCCCCATCACCATAGAGGAAGAACCAGGTCAAGATCACAGCCCTCCCTACAAATCCACCCAACAAATGATTAACATCCTTTGCTGGAACATTAGGGGAATTGCCAATCCCCTCTCCCTTAAAAGTGTTTTACAATTAACCCATTAATATAAACCTTGGTGCATTGTGATCCTTGATCCTATGGTTCACAAAAACCATCAAAAGCTTACCAAGAAATTCCCTAGTTTCAGTAACTTTACCAATACCAATAATAAAATCTGGATTCTTTGTATAAAAGAAATCAGATGGAATATCATTATTAATCACTAACAATTTGTCCATTTTAAGTTTAACTTTGGTGGCCATGTGAGCTTTGCTACTTTCACTTATGCAGTTTGTAGCAAGGAAGCTAGAAAGGAGCTGTGGAGTTGCCTGTTTGATATCAGTCAGCTTATGGATTCCCCCTGGATTGTGGGGGGGGGATTTTAACTGTATTGCCTCTACTGCTCAAAAAATTATGGGTAGAGCTCCTAACCTTAATAAGATGAATACATTCACTGATAATATCCGCAGGGCTGGACTATTTGATTTGGGCTATAAAGGTCCTGCTTTTACTTGAAAGAGGGGTAAAATCTGGGAAAGACTTGATAGGTGCCTGGTCAATGATAAATGGTACATTCATTTCCTTCTCACTTTTGTTACCCATCTAAGCCTTGGTGGATCTGACCACAGACCCATCCTTATCAGCATCACTTCCTCAGAAAATACATCTTCCCCCTCCCCATTTAGATATCTGAACATGTGGTCTTCTCATCCCTTCCTTTAATCCTTTCATTGCCAACCTTTGGACTGGGATTACACATACTGACCCTATTATCAAACTCAGCTTATTATAGATCAAAACTGCTAAAGCTCTGAGGAGTTAGATTTGGGGGACTTTTGGGAATGTCCACACAAATGTGCAGGAATTGGAGAAGGAAGTACAAAGATTAGAGCAACTTGAACAGGAGGGATTAGCTAAGGAAAAAGAACTGCTTACTGCCCAAAATAAACTACTTACTGCTATAGATTACCAAGATCAATATCTAAAGCAAAAAGCTGCTATGAACATCTTCAAGGAGGGGGACAGAAATACCAAATTCTACCATGCTTACATAAAGTATAAAAGGAAATGTAATACTATACATGCTATTGAGACTTTAGAGGGGAACTGGCCTCATGAAAATGAGGAAATAGGTAATGATGCTGTAAACTATTTCAAAAATCTGTTGACTCAAGAGAATAATCTCAGAAGCCCCATTGATCCAGAACATTTCAATGTTGAGAAGGATTACACTGCCAATCTAAAACTTACTGATATTCCTGATGAAGGGGAGATTTGGAAGGCGATTACCTCTATTGATTGTAGCAAAGCAGCTGGTCCTGATGGTTTCGCTGTTGAGTTTTACAAGAAATCTTGGGACATTATTAAACCTGAGGTGATTGATGTTGTAGCCAGTTTCTTCCAAGGAAACAACCTCCCACAGAATTTTAGTGCTTCTACCATTGTGCTGATCCCCAAATCTGAGATAGAAACCACATGGAATCACTTCAGACCTATTTGTCTAACCACTGTTATCAACAAAGTGATCAGCAAAATCATTGTCAATAGAGTCCAACCTCATCTTGAACATATTGTAAAACCCAACCAGACTGCATTTGTGAAGGGGAGATCCATTATAGACAACACTCTCTTGGCACAGGAACTTCTGAATGATCTGAACAAGACCTGTAGAGGTGGTAATCTGATAAACAAATTGGATTTGAAAAAGGCTTATGATAACATCAGTTGAGAATTCATTTTAGATTTTCTTGCTGCTAGAGGATTTCACTCTGACTTCTGCCAGCTGATACATAGATGGCTTAACAACAATGATCATTCTATTCTCATAAATGGTAAAGGCTGGGTTCTTTTACTGCATCCAGAGGTCTAAAGCAAGGGGACCCCTTATCCCCCACTATGTTTTTTATTGCAATGAATTATCTGTCTAGAATGCTTGATGACTCTGTTCTAAGCCAAAACTATACTATCTATCATCATAAATCCAACATTGCTATCACTCACTTGATCTATGTTGTTGATATCATGGTTTTCTCTATAGCTCATAAAAATGATGTAAGGAAAGTGTATCAGACTCTTCAATGGTTCCAAACACACTCTGGTATGTGTTTTAGCTCTGAGAAGTGCCTGTTGATCTTTAATAAACATGCTAATCATAGCTGCAAATAGTGGGCTTCTAGCTATACTGGCTTCTCTAACTCTCAGCTTCCTGTCAAATATTTGGGGACCATGCTACTTACTGGAAGAACCAGGCAAATTCAATTTGAAGAAGTCATAAATAAGATCACTACCTACCTCAATGGGTGGACTCATTCCTTCCTTTCTAATGGGGGCAGAATCACTCTACTGAAAAGCATTCTAACTACTTTTCCCTCTTATATCCTACAGATGACCAACATCAAGAAAAGCACCCAGATACAGCTTGAAAGGGCTTTTAACAGATTTCTATGATCTGTACAGAGGCAACAGATGCATTGGGCTTCATGGAAAAAAGTAGCTAAACCTCAACTGGCTGGGGGAATTGGGTTCAAGGGTATTAATCAGCTCTTCCAAAAAAACTTATGTAAGCTTTGGATCAAGTTCAGAGCTCAGAGATCTCTATGGGCTTTATTCATGAAGGGAAAGTATTGTAAAAATCAGCACCCCACTCTTGTTGAAAGGAAGATAGGGGATTCCAAAATTTGGGGTAAAATGCTTCATATAAGACACACTGCTGAAAACTTATTCATTTGGGATATGGGGAAAGGAGACTTAAATTTCTGGCTTGATAATTGGTGCCCTAAAGACTGGCTATCCCCTATTTGTAACAACCCCAACCCTGATCTCAAGGTGGCTGACTGTTGGGTGGACGAAGATTGGTCACTACTTAAACTCTCAGAGATTCTACATGCCAACTCTATAGAAAAAATTGCCAGCATCAACATCAATAGAAGTAAACTAGATAAAATTGTCTGGCAGTCCTTTTCAAATCAAAGCCTTACTAAAGCCATATACTCTAAAATCTTTCAATGGGAACATCTATCCTGGAGCAAAATCATTTGGAGCAATTTTCTATCCCCCTCCGTGTCCTTTTTCTGTTGGAGGGTCTTTAACAATCTCCTCCCTACTGATGATATCCCTAAACTAAAGGGGCTGAGAGGACCTTCTATATGCAGGTTCTATATTCAGGAGGAGGAATCTTTGTCTCATCTTTTCTTTGAATGCAGTTTTGTACAGGTTGTATGGCATCAACTGCTTGCCCATTTGAATATTGACAAAAACCTCTTTACCTGGGATAATATCACCACTTGCTGGCAGACTTGGAATAAAAGGAACTATGCTCCATTACCTCTTATTGTTGCATGGTTTACTTGGATGGAAAGAAACAAGGTTAAGTTTGAAGAAGGTATACCAAAAACTGAGAGGATAGTCAGAAACAGCATTTCATATCTTCACAAGATGATTAAGTACAGAAGATTTCCCAACATCTCTAATTCTTACTTATTGGGACAACCAGACAAGAAATATGTTCACAGGTTTTTCTGGAAACCTCCTGGTCACCATACAGTAAAGGTAAATATTGATGGAAGCTTCAATAAGGCAGGTGCAGGTGTTGGGGGTGCTACAGAAATCACCTTGGGCAATGTTTATTATACTTCCACATACCCATTGAGGCTGCTGATGCTGTTGAAACTGAATTAGTGGATGTCTATTGGGCTTTGAAAATTGCCAAAATGGCTAGCTGGAACAACTTATGGGTAGAAGTAGATTCTGCTGTTGTAATCAAGATATTGAGGGATGAGGAACTTACACCCTGGCGCCTTACTTATTGGATAAAAAAGATTGTAAAAATTTCCTCATAGATAAAAGTACAATATACTTTTATCTTTAGAGAGGGCAACCAGCCAGCCAATTGGCTTGCTAGACAAGGGTACAATCTAAAAGAGCTATCTGTTGCTGTCTCTCCTCCCCATACCCTTCAGTTTTTACTGCAGGGTGACAGGATAAAGTTCCATATTTCAGAATTGCTAACCAAGACCTAAAGTGATTGCTTGCTGCATGCTATGAATTTCCTTTCCCCCAATCTATCTTCAGTTTTTTTTTGTACTCCATGCTAGCTGGGGTCTATGTTGTTGGCAAACTTTTGTTGTTAGTCTAGATTGTTTTTGTTTTTGGGGCAGGACTTATAATTCCTGTATTGAATCAAAAAGTCTCCAACTGTTTTTCTTTCTTGTAACCCTTCTTTAATCAACATGTAGGGAGATTTATGCATCTCCTTTCTTTTAATATATATATATA
>NEWO01001043.1:98450-116597 GCA_003013225.1 Phalaenopsis aphrodite | reverse complement strand
TATATTTATATTTATAGACAAAAAACTTACTAACTATGAAGATAAGGAATAGCTAAACTATCTCTATGTAACAGAAAATCTAGCTGAGCTGAAGGAATAGATCCAACTAAAATTTTTTCAGTATTTCTCCCCAAGGCAGCTAAGTAGTGAGCAGACCTTCTCTCAGAATATGCTGAAACTTAACTCTTACATTATTCAGAGATTGCTTAAGTTTGTTAATCCATCTGAGAATATACCAGAGAGGTTCCACTTCCTTCTGCAGTATCCTTACATGCATGCTAGAGTCGTGTTCAACAATCAAATTGTTGATCTTATATTGGTTAGAAAAATAGATAACCCAGTATATTGCTATCATTTTAGTTTCCAGTGCATCAATAGCCCAAGTTGGTGAGTAAAAGTATATCAAACACTTCCCTTAGGAGTTTCTAAACACTCCCCCAAACTCCGATGATTCACTAGTAAAGCTTTCATCAATGTTTACTTACAGCCAACCTAGAGGAGGGGCCCAAAGAACCAAAGTTTGCTTGTATATCTACTGAATTTTCATATTAGGCCTCCAATCCATAAAAAGATTAGGGAAGTGCAGATATTTAATAACTTTTTTGCATATATGAAGTGCAATTGAACACCACGGTCTTATCTACACCACAGTCTTATCTAATGGTTTGGAATCTTCAAACTTAGCTTGATTCAGAGAAATCAGGCTACTATGCAAGGAATAATCAACAAATTAGCATCAGGTTATTCTTTCCTTTAGTAGAAGAATATATCTCATCTGACTTTAATGGTATCAATATTTAACTGCCTTGAAAGATTAGACCAAATCCTTTGAGAGAAAGGACAGGAGAAAAAGAGGTGGTCTAAGGTTTCTTCCTCCCCATTACATAGGTAACAGCAAGAAGGGCCCCTGAGTCCTTTCATTTTCAAAATGTCATCAGTTGGAAGCAAGGATTGTCAAAGTCTCCAGCAGAAAAAGGACATAGAGGGGGTTAACCACTTACACGAAATAGTTTTACCCCACAAGACAGGTTGCCACTTGTATAAGTTTTGAAATACATAAGCAGACAACTTCTGTGATGCAACTTGCTTAGTAACCATTTTGTCTTTTTTTTTAGGGCAGAAAGAGTTGTTCTTTACCCATTGTAATAGTTTATCATTTAAAATAGTATTCAGCATGTTACAATTCCACAGGTTACCCAGACCACCAACATAAAGAGGTTCACAGAGTTTCAGCCATGGTAACCAATGAATCTGCTTTTTCTGTCCAGCCCACAGAGAGGAAGGAGTTTGTCCAGCATTCTCCCCAGCATCACTTGAGTTCCTTTTTTCATTGTAAACATTTGGAGAGCATAGGAAGGAATGGCAGTAAATATTCTTTTAAGAAGAGTTATTCTTCCATCATTATAGAGGAAGGAGTTTGTCCAGCATTGTAGTTGAGCTTGTATATGATCAATGACATCATTAAATTGTGTTTGATAGGTTCCTCCTTTAATAAGTTGAACCCCCAGGTACTTGATTGGAAAATTGGCAAGACTAAACCCAGTATACTGAACAATCCAATGGCTTATCTGTGGAAAAATATGAGAGCTAGTAAAAATCTGACATTTTTGTTTGTTAAGTTTCATACCTGAAATTTGTTGGAAGTGTTTAAGCCCTTGATAAAGCTTCTTAGCATCAATCTTTGTAGCCCTGGAGAAAATGATAATATCATCGGCATAGGATAGGTGACTCACACCAACATTAGATCTGTGATGATAGGCCAAATAAGGATATGTAGAAAATATATGGTTCAACAATCTTGATAAATAATCCATAGCCAAATTAAAGATAGTCGGTGACAGGGGTTTGATGCCCCTAGTAGTAGTGAAGAACCTATGGCTTTTCCCATTGACTAACACAGAGTGATTGTTACATTGAAGCCATCTCCTGATCAAATTTCTGAAATCTTTAAAAAAACCCCTGACAGCCAAAATTTCCAAAATGAAGTCCTAATTGATGGAGTCATAGGCTTTTTAATGTCCAGCTTAAAGATAACATTACTGCCTCTACACTTTCTATCCAGATCCAATAGAAGTTCTTGAGCAAGTAGAATATTTTCAGTGATGTTTCTGCCTTTAACAAAAGCCACTTGGTTATTGTTGATAACCTGTTGTAGGTGTGGTTGAAGCCTAGTGATAATAATTTTACTTATTACTTTAGATACCACATTGGTAAGGCTAATAGGTCTAAAATCTCCCCAACTTTTCCTAATCTGGTTCTTGTGAATCAGTGTGATAGTAAAAGCAGTGAAGTATCTTGGAGGATCCACACCCCTGAAAATTTCTTGAATAGCAGCAATAAAGTCTCCACTAATAAGAGGCCAAGATTTTGTATTGAAGTTTACAGTAAAACCATCTGGTCCAGCCACCTTGTGCCCATCAATAGACTCCAATGCTGCTTTAATTTCTCCTTCAAGAGGAATATTTGTTAGCTCTAAGCTTTGGACTTACTCCTTATAGCCAGCCAAAAGTTTAACTTTAATTTGAGGTCTGGAGACTGGTTGAGTACTGAAGAGGTTATGGAAATAGTTGACAACATCTTTTGCAATAACCTTAACATCAGATAGATTATTCCCTTAAGAATTAGTAATAGATAGGATCATGTTACACTTCCTTATGTATTTAATACAGGCATGATAGTACCTGGAATTTCTATCTCCCTCAGTAAATTTTGTGACAGCAGCTTTTTGCTTCATAAAGCTTTCAAAATAATTAATTTGCATGAGAAGTTCTTCATTGGCTTTATGCAAATCATTTTCAGAATACTCTCCCTTTTGAAAGCCTATCTCCATAGCAAGAACCTTATCTTGGGCGGCCTTCAAGTTGTCATTAACATTCCTAAAGTTGTTCCAATTCCACTTTTTAAGCTGAGAAGCAACATTTTTTTTGAGATGCCACGAGTTGATCCTGGAATTTTTCTCATTAATAGTAATCCACACTTTTTTGACTTCCCTAAGAAAATCAGGATGGAGAACCCACATATTTTGAAATCTAAAATGGGAGTTCCTAGGGCATTTAGTATTATGAATAGAGCACATAAGAGGCCTATGATCTGAGCCAGACATAGCTAGGTCAGAAACAACAGTAAAAAGAAAGGTCTGAAGCCATACTGAGTTTCCCAACATTCTATCAAGTCTTTCCCACATTGAACCCCTCCTCCAAGTGAAATTAGGAACTTGATAACCCAAATCAAATAAGGCAGCTTCAGAGTGCAAATCATTAAATCAATTCATTGAGGATCTAAGAGGGGGTCTGCTCCCTTTTCTTTCAACACATGTAGCAACAGAGTTAAAATCTCCACCCATAATCCAAAAGGAGTTGATAGATTGACTAATTTGCACTGAATCAGACCATAAGGTAATTTTATGGCTAACAGTACAACTAGCATAAATAAAATTGGCATAACCTACTTGGGCCCCAATAGAAAACTGGATATGGATGAATTGATAGTGATTTTGAAGTACATTCCACTGAAGTTCAGACCTGACAAAAAGCTAGATCTTGTTATTTGAATTAGCAAAATGAGTGAATTTAGGAAACATTTTGATAATGCTTTGAAGATGCTTTGTGACCATAGGTCTGTTGGACCTTAGGGTTGACCCTGGGTGTTTGTCTAGGGCTAAGGCACTCACTACACTCACATTCACTCACAACCCTAAACTTAATTTTCTAGCATGGGTCCCTTGATCTTTTTGGGATACTCATGTAGACGGTCCCCTAAACCTACTAACCCTAAGATTATGGTTTGACTGAGACCACTATGTAGAAGACCCAAAATGGGGCTTTCCATTGGTCCATGGCTTTTTGCTGATGGTTGATACCTCAACTCTACCAAAATACACATCTTGGCCTTTTACACCTAAACACCCCCAAATTACTAAAATACCCCTCCATAGCCTAAAATTATAAAAATTCCAAAAAATCCCAGAAAATCTCAATAAATCTCAAATATTCCCAATTTCATTTTTCTCAACTACCACATGACCCAATTTGGCCATCTTTAAACAAAACCCCCAAATTTGCCTTTAAGGGCCTAAATTTTTCCA
Source organism: Phalaenopsis aphrodite (assembly GCA_003013225.1). Taxonomy (NCBI): domain Eukaryota; kingdom Viridiplantae; phylum Streptophyta; class Magnoliopsida; order Asparagales; family Orchidaceae; genus Phalaenopsis; species Phalaenopsis aphrodite. The sequence continues at coordinate 112,513 of NEWO01001043.1, read as the reverse complement.
AATTCAACTCAAATGTCCATCAATTCTACCTCAATTTCCAATTCCAATCCTAAACTCAAATTAACTTTTGATATGGCCAAACTAAACCAAATCCAAGCTTAATTGGCCCAAAATTTGCGCCCAATTTTGATTTAGATCAAAACCCCAGTTTTGACCATATGACTTAATCTCACCAAATTGAACCTATAGCCTAGTCAATTCGCCCCAATTACTATTGAAAAATCTTCATAAAATTCCTACACATAAAAATCAACCATCAATTAGCCTTGGTGAAACCTTAAATCCATTTTATTTTGGCCTAAATCCAAAATTTCCAAATTTTAGCCCCAAATTGGCTAAGTCCCCAAATTCCACCCAATTGATTGCCTTAACCCCCAAATTGGCATCCAATTCATGTTGAAAACTCTTCATAGGGTCCCTATTGACCATTTACAACAATCAATTTGGACTTATCCCAAGGCTAACCCAAGCTAGACCCAAGCCTAGCCCAACATGACCAACTTGACTAAAAATCAAAATTCCCTCAAATTGACCCTTAAATTGAGCTCAAAACCACTTCCATTCATCACCAAAGTTGTTCCTTATGATCATATACAACAAATAAAAAATTTATTTGGGCCAATTGACATGGAAAATCTATCCCAAACCCAAGTTTTAGTCATTTGCACCCATTTGGACCCATGCACTAAATGTGACCTAACCACTCTAAAGTCACCAAATTAACTCCATCACAACCATTAGTTGGACTTGGTGACCAGTCCAAACACCATGAAACCACTTAAATCAAGCCATGGACCACAGGTTCCCCAAATCAAGGGATATTATTTATCAAAAATGCATGTGCTTATGATAAGCTTACCAAAATTAGGTATTATTGCACTGAATTGTTGTGACATATTCCCCTGGGTTCTCTGAGCTCCTAGCCACCTACCCCTGGCTGGCCGGTCGGCCTAGTGGCTGGAAAAGCTCAAAACTAAGAGCCACCCCCAAGGCACCTCACCCAAATCAAACCTAAAGGCCAGCTCAGCCAAACCAATTGATGGAGCTCCTCTGCCCTCCACCTAAGCACCATAATGCCCCCAAACTTTTGCCCTAAGAGCCACCCCATGACCATTTTTATAAAAACTCACCTCTACAGCCATGGGAGGTGTGCTAAAATTTCTTTAAAGAGGCCTCTCCAAACATCACACAGAGCTTCCCTAATATTCCCTCAATGCATTCCAACTGATTTCCCCCACTAAATACCATTGGTTGGAAACTTGCCGGAAACCAGGACAGAATCCAATACACCTCCACAGTCCACCCAAACTCAAATTAACTCTACCCAAACCTTCACAATAGTGAAAGAAGTCAAAGCCCCATAAAATCCCCCTTCCACATAGCCTCTACCATAGCTCTAGACCAACACCCAAATCTGGTCGTGATCGAATCCATACCTAGGCCTTACACCAGGACCAGAGACTCATTCCCTAGTCTCCTTGGACCACAATGAACGTGCCAAGACCCTCTGATTGAAGTTACACTTCTCAGAGCAAAAATATAAAACCTCACGTCATCTCGAGCCAATTTCAATTCTCCACTTAATTAAGCTTAATTTAATTGCATGATTACCGTATGGATGTGTTCGTCTCACTTAGACGAGTCCATAGGATCAAACCCAAAGTGATTTGGTTGAGTCTAGGTTGAGATCTTAAGGTTTTAGTGCGAACGGTCACGAGATCATTCTATCGGGGACGATGAAGGGGAGCCGTTTGATCGAGCGTGTATCAAATGGACGGAGGATATTGAGCCAGATAGCGCTTCAGGACATAAACAACGGGCCGAGTCAGCAGCTACGTAGACGACGGCGTACAACCAAAGCGCGCCACGCATGCCTTCGGAGCCGCCTATGATCTAGTCAGCATGCGCTGTTTAAATAGATAAATACTGCTTTTTTCCTATTTATTTAAATACCATTAACTTAGAAAATTCATAACTTTGTGTACAAAAATCAAAAAAATAAAATAAAAATAACCTCATGCTCAGTGAATAGAGCAAAAAAATGTGAAATAAATTTTAAATCTATTTGATGCATTTTTTTATTTTTAATTAATTAAACATTGTTTGGAATCATTTGATTCTCCATGTAAATTGACACATCACCTTGGTTTGAAATTTTGGCATATTGTAGCCTCTGTCAAGGGAAATATCCTCTGATTTTTCTAAAGTCAGAGGAAGTTCCTATACAGAGATCCATATTTTTCAAGTTTTTCACATTATTTTCTTAAAATAATCATGGAAATTAGCATGTTGATTAAAAAATTCCAAAAAAATTTTGGAAAGTCCACCATGACCACGGAAGCTCTCAGAAATAATTTCATCGATCAAGTCATTTAAAATGTACTTAATTTTTATGAACACTAAATCATGAAGATAATTAATTTTTGAAAATATAAATATTTAAATGACTTGATTTTTTATCAACACCATGGTTTTTGGTCAAGAGAACTCATTATAAAAATTTCAAAATATTTTGAGTTCATTTAATAACCTAAGTTGATTTTTAATGATAAATAACATTTTTGGCACCAAAATGATTTTTAAAAATCTAAATACAACACAAAAATTTATGAAACTTTATTTTTTTGAGTTCTCTGTGATGAGGGGTATTTTTCAAAAATAAAATAATATTTAAAATAAAAACTTGATTTTTAACCTATTTTAAATATTTAAATAATTAATAATTGATAAAAATTACAAAAATAATAAAACTCATGAAAACATTTTAAATGGCTTCCTAAGCACTTAGGAAAAATTAGAATATTTTTTCCTGATTTTTTTAAATAATGATATTGAATTTTAAAGCTAACAAAAAATTTTTAAAGGCTAAAAATAAGTTTTCATTAAAATAATTCCAATAAATCAAATAAAATCCATAAAAATATAAAATCTTCTCCACTAGGTTCTTTGACTTTAGGGAGATTTTTCAAAAATATAGAACTTAATTTTCCCTATTTAAAATATTTTATATTTAATAAATACCCCAGAAGTTAAAATAATTGTAATAATTTAAATGAAATTCAAAAAATCATGAAATTTGGTCCAAAGGGATTAGAGCCTACCTTGGTCAAGTTAGGAATTTTCTTTAAAAAATCTTATTTTTTCATGAAAATAATTATGTAAATTAAATTAAATTTTTAAAAATCACATTTCCTCCTCTGATGTCTTAATTGACCCATGAATGAGGTAGGTTAAAAATTTTAAAGTCATTTGGATTAAATTTGATAAATTATGGAGTGATAGAGCCTTAGGGGCAAATGTGTAATTTTGGAAAATTAGCCTTAATTAACATTTAGGCTTGATTTAAGGAGGGAAATGGGTAACCTCTGATCTTAATTAATTTATTTTATAATTGAAACACAAGGGGTTAATTGATAGAAACAAATCTCATCTCCTTATTTGAAAAAGATAAGTTAATGAATTTCTAAATTATTAAAATTTGGAAGTTTATTAAAATAAAATGAACCTGGGACTTAGGGACATGACTTTTGAAGTCAATAATTAATCAATTTAATACCTCTATTTTAGATGTTCAAATAAAATCCAGATCATGAATTATGATCACCTAAAGCTTGACCTTTTCAAAGCTAATTAAGACAACTCACCTAGGTCTTAATGGCTTAGTAGTGACTTAGGCTAAATCAAGTTTCATTTAAATGAGGATTAGAAAAGTAAACATCATTCAAAATTAAAACATCTTTCAAACACTACAAGCCCAATTAGGGTTAAAATTTTGCTAAGTGTTCCAAAAAGACTAGCTCGCCTCTTTAAGAGTCTTCACCCACATAATTCTTAAATTGAATCACAAATGATAATTACCCTATTCTTAAGGATAACTGAGATATCAATGTTCACTGAGTAATAAGGGTATTCACAAGATGACTTATTAAGCAGCATAATAAGTTTAAAAGAACTCGGGATTTTCCACCATGCAGCGAGAGAGTAGCACGAACCTGCTACTTTCTCTATATATGTTGGATATCTTGAAGATCAACTAAACTTAATATGTTTTGTTTGACATAATCATCCTAAATTAAACTCCTAAGGACCCACCAAGATATGACATAGGGTTAGGAAAACTACCAAAACTTTACTTTTCTTGCTCTCCATAAACTCCCTTAACATGCATTTTAAGTTTCAGGTGGTGGTACGAGAAGACTCGTCAGGTACGCTTTTACAGTTTGCAGTGTTGTCTTTCTTGTACTTTTATGTTATACTTTTGTGCTTATACAAATTTGCATGGAAAACTAAAACTATCAGGATAGCCACAAAACCAAAACCAAAAACAAAACTAAAATTAAAAACAACCAAGATAAAATTCACCCCTACAACATTCAAATTATAAAACAACTCAAAATTTAATCACAAACATCATACAAAACTACAACTTCAACTAAATTAAGACATCTCTATCGGATGATCAGTAATCCCTCATAGGAGGTAACCTACGGTTGCTAACGAGGCTTCCCACGGTTTAAATGAAATTATGGAACTCATTAAGTTGAGTTTAGTAAGTTCATTTGGACTAAGTGAATCCAATAGAAAATAGTGGTGCCGGAATTAGGGAACCGTAGGATCCTAACCGGTGTCACTCTAAACAACTTTAATATGCCCTTATAAAATTTAAAGAACTCTAACCATAGGGCCACCTGATTTAACATCTTGACACACTAGAAAACTCAAACTCGTCGTGGCAAGGAGCTTGGAGCTAGCATGGTGGGAAACACGGCTATCTTCAACAGCAAAACATATCTTCCCCAGCTAAACTAATCTTCCTTCCTTAGACTTAAACAACAAAGCCATAGGACTCCGAGCTTGCTTGCTTATGCGACATAAATCCTCACCTTATCTTTAAGCCTTTGTATAGCCCTGTTATACAATATAAGCCCTAGCTTGTCTTAGAATTTCGAGCTCGCCGTTTGTCACTACCTAAACCCTCACATCTTCCAGGCTATTTGTGTGATAGTTTCACATGAGTGTAAGCCCTAACTAATAAAATTGGTAGGATGAAACACTTAAATTTTTCTCCTCAAAACTGAAGCCAAACATTAGGATAGCTTGGGAAGTCAACGAGGTTCTCTTCTGGATCCATGACATCCCCTAGTTCTTCCTCCTTTGTACTCTACAATAAAATGTTCTAAATTTGAACCAATCCCCTTTCACACTTTTTTGTCCGATCTCATTGAAGAGTCCTACCCTTTGAAATTCTTTGAAGATAATATTTCTTGATTTTTATCGAAAGTCTTCTTAGGTGACTTTGGTCATTTGAGATGTAATTAACTATAGGGGCTTACCCATATAGAAAGCATGTCCAAACCCAGCTTAATATAAACCCTATTTAATTCTTTATATTAAATAGGAGAACTTGTCGACAAATATAAATGTTTCGCAGACCAGACGGATGTCATACTTTTTTTTTAATTTATTTAATAAAGCCCCATCCTCAATTCTTGTGTTTATCCTTCGGGATAGATACAGGGTTCATTTAAACTATGAAAAATATGGGCTCAGTTTGATATCATACTTTTCTAAAACTTCAATGTCCTTCCAAAGCGGGTGACGGGATTTCAATTACGGTGACCGACAGCTTCTTAAGGGCAACTCCACAACACAAAAATAGCGCTGACAGTTTTTGGCGAATCCACTGGGGACAAGCTTTTCTCTCCATATAAATCAAGAAATATTATCTTTGCACATCGGTGATGTGTCCATGTCCCTCTTGGACCAAATTACCTTTCTTCTACTGGAATACTTTACCCATTTTTATCTTGGGAAAGTACAGCTAACTCCTTGGATTTTAGGACTAGCTGTTCAACCTTCTTTGAAGAGAGAGGTTCAGAAGGCCATTAAGGACTCTTTAAATTTTCACGTGGGATCGGACCCCCTGATAGGTGTGTCGGTGGACTAGTTCCACCTGGGCATTTTCTGCCACTAAATAGGTCCCGCACTGGGTCCTAATATACTTCACATCTCCCTTCCAAAATTGATTTGTTATTCCGCAAATTAAACCATATCGTGTTCTGTTGTGCGCACTTTGAAACTTTCTTATGTTAATTTAACACTTTTTTCTGAAACAAATATTTTAAAATACCCATAAATTAAGACCTGCCCGATCTACAGATCAATCTCTATTTTTAAAGCTTGCACTAAAAATTACGAGGTTTTTGGACATATAGCTAACCCTGAAACTTTCTGTTTTCAAGCCCGCTACAATGGCCTACCCAATGCTGACCTTTTCCTGCAACCTGCCAATGGACCGTAGCGCCCGTAATGTTGCTCCCACCATTAAATTTGAAGCTAGATTTGAAGATATCGAGGTCATCCTCGGGAAACCCCTATTCGTGGTAATGAAGATCGCCACTCCAGAAATGCAGGAGCCGTCTACAGAATTCAACTTGAGCTACCTTCAAGACTTCCCTGCCTGCAAGAAGGCTAAAGTTACTGTCATTGTGACACTCGTCAAGGCTGCTAGCTCCACTGCTGCTAAGGGGAAAGAAGTGATGATTGTAGAGAATCCGACAGAGGGATTAACTATCCCACCACCCATGTTTGAAATCGGATCAAGTTCAAGGGCTGTACTGCTAACCCGAACTCAAAGGAGGAACTGTAATAGAAAAGTTGAGAGGGTCATCAAAGCCCAGGCTCCTATGAAGACACCCGTTGAGGAGGAGCTTCACCAAGTTGAAGAAGTATTACTGGAAATTTATCCACTCCTACGAGGGAGTAGATTCCATCCTCTGACAGATACCGAGGGATATGAGAGTATCCAAAGGATCACTTCCACATTACCGACATTTCATGGACATGGTGAGGAAAGAAAGAAATTCGCTCCTATCACTCGAGTTAGTGCAGCTTTCAGAAGGCTTGCTACCAAAGAAGGATGTTTAGTTAGTGAGTTACTTAAATGAGTGGGAGATGCAATTTCTCCTTGCATGAAGAGGGAAATTTTGAAGCGCGACAAATCCGCCAGACAGTCCCACAAGACAGCTGTAGCGCCACCTACTCGCATCCCCGTTTGGTTCCATTTAAGGAACAGAATCGACACTGCAGTGATGACAACTGATTATACTGCCACCAGGACTGCAGGTCGTCGACCGGCTAAGTCAAGACTGGGTCCAAAGATCTTACCCATCACCTATTATAAAGATACTTCTATAATTCCAAAAGCAAAGACAAGACGCTTACCTGACACTGTAGCCGGTCTACCCCTTGGGGAGCTTACTTTCCATTGACATACCGATGTTTCTACTAAGACGCTCCGTCCTGAGACATCATCGTTGAAAAAGAAAAAGGTATGGATACCCAAGGTTGCTGTACCGATGCAGTCCAGTGAGCCTGTAAGACAGGAAATGAAACCAGGATCTAAGATATCTGACATCGTCGCGACAATCGCCAGGGAGATGGAGGAACAGGTAGAGGATATCCATCAAGGTCCTCCAGTTCTTAAAGCAATCAAGGAATCAATAATTGAAGAAAAATTTGAGAAACTTAGAATTGAGATTTCCGAGTTAGCTCGAGAACACGAAGTTTCCGTCAATAGCGACAATGAAGATTTTGATTGCAATGATTAGCTAGAGGAGGATTTCATGGATGTTCATGTGATCGAAACCAGAGCCACCACATCTGCGGTTGAGGCTCAAACTCACATCAAAGAGAACGTCGTAGATGAACTGCATAGGGTTATCCTCCTAAGAGATGAGGAGGTTATTCTACTGGAGAAAAGAATAGAAGAAATGATCGCAGCCATGACTGATGTGGCCACCAGTCAGGGGCAATCGCAAGCGCCATAATTGGCTTCTCCAAAGATTAATCAACTAGAAATTATACACATCACAGATGAAATAAGAGAGGCTAATTCAGCAAACAAAACTGAGCAACCGAAGAAAGATTCTTCATCAAGTGTCATGCTAGAGAAAGAGTTCAAGCAGATGGTTGAACAAGTGTGGGACGCCTTAGCCCAATCCAAGGGCGGTGCATCAATCTTGAAGGGTAGACCTTACCCGGAAGAGTTCGATGTCGTGCCTTTCCCCAAGGGTTTTGTGGCCCCAAACTTCAAGATATTTGATGTGACTAGAAATCCCAGACAACATATAGCACATTTCCAAGCTAATTGTGGCAACACAAGAAATAGTGAGGCTCTACTCTGCCAGCAGCTTTTTAGGGATTGCTTTCAAAAATCAACCATAAAGTGTGCATAAAAATCCCTAATTTTAAGGTGGATCAATCACTAGGAGCTTATGGTCGATTAGAGAAACCAAAGCAAGGAAAAGATTATTGCTTTATTATAAATTCTCATCCTTCTTGCAACCCAGTTAATGACATTACAAGGTGAGAGAGGAGGTTCCAATGTTGTCACACCCTACCCAGGGTAAGGCATGTATGATTTCTCATATGGTGCCTTTATCATCCACTAAGTGTTTTCTTACCACCTCTTTAAGTGTTGCTCAACATGAGTGCATTCCTTTCGATTCGTGTATGCATTCCTTGGTTGATACCATGGTTAAAGTTGACTTATAAGCTTAACAGGGTAAGAATATTCTGAGAAGGGGTAGAAAATAGCCCGAGGTGTATGAGCACATTCTGTTCCCTACAGATATTTTCCCTACTAACTTTAAAAAATATGATGGGTAGGGTAGGGCAACCCCCAATGGTATCTTGCCCAATTCTGAGTGTTCTGTTGCAACATTGGTAACAATGACGCACATTTTCTCTACCTCTTCATCATCAGCTTAGTGGAGTTTGCTTTTGAATGGCACGTCGACTTACAAAACAACACCTTGAAGAAATTTACTAAATTAGAAGATGTTTTAGTTAAGTGCTTCACTAACATTCATCATTAGGTTACTATGAGTAATCTAATGCTGACCCAACAGAAGCCAAATGAGCTCATGTTGGATTTTGTTATTGGATGGTGGAATCTCAGTATGAACTTTGAGCCTCTTCTTTAGGAGCAGCACGTTGTACCACTTCTTATGAACAAAATTAAAGGCCCTATCTCCGCCTTATTGAAGATGAATTTGATTAAGATGTTTGTGGTTTGAATTGAAAAAGTGGCTAGCTAGCAAGGAACTAGAGACACCTTGGTCCATAGGAGTGACAATAAGGTTAAAGAAAAGAAGCCTTTCTCGGTGATCCTTCAAAGACAGTGGAGGAGAGTTTAGCTCTTTTGACATTTGAGGGTAAGAACAAAAAGATTGTCATGTCAACAAAGCAAGCTCCCCCATCCTCTCAAAGATGGAAACCCCAATCTCTTGAGCAGAAGAAATCCAATGTAAACTTCTATAGGAAAGACTGCCTCAAGAAGATTCTTAAAAATCTGATTAAGCAAGGTATGCAGCTCCCACCTCCAAGCTGGCCTCTGAAGGTGGAGAAATTCAGAGAGCCCCATTTCTGCCCTTATCACGGGCATTTGGGGTATATACTCAAAGATTGATATCATTTCAAGGATTGGCTTAAGGATCATTACATAGCTAGACAGATTAAGAAACCAAATCAGTACCTGAAGAAGTGTCATTGGAAGGGGTGTCCAAGAAGGTGAGAGTGGCTACGTCGATTTCCAACACATATGATGAGGTCGCTTCTTATTTCTATTCAAGTGATAATTTTACACCTAGGGCATATATATGCAGAGTCTAGCCACTTTTCTTGCTTTCCTAGGATATGTCACCGACCCAGTGGCACTAGTCTCTTATTACTTTGTTTCGCTTGCTTTATTTTCTACATTGTGCTTATGTTTTCCATGCTTTCTTTGATTGTTGGATTGTCTGGGCTCTACAAATTAGGCTTTTTAGGACCTTAAAATTGTAAATTTTATACTAAAAAATCCTAATAAAAAAAGATTGAGATAATATAAAATTTAAGATTAAAAAATTTAGGCCTTTTAAAACCTACTTTTACTTTCCAGCATGACCTTCTGATCGGTTTTAAAATGGGTTGCATGGCATGTCCTTCACCTAAGTCATATAACAAAGTCTCAACATTATCTAAGGACTGCTCTAAATAACTACATCATTATGAATGTCTCGAGGAGGAGCCCCCTTGCTCCTTTAATTGACTAAGCCAAGCATAATTTTCTACATAGGTGGTTGTCTAAAATGACTAGAGCGTTAGAGGATCTGCATACCTAGATGGGGATCTAAGTTCTTTGAGACGATTCCATCAATGTAGATGGACCCCTCTCCTTTTCTCCTTTCAAGTGGCATCTTCATCATTAAATTGATGAGAATAAGTCCTACATTTACTTATTCCACTACTTAGAGAGTCATAGGAAATTAAAGATTTTATTCCTCTAGCCTTAGAGTTATCGGGATTCACTCGGACAACTCAATTCATAGATTGCTGACAAGGGATCACTGGTCAGGCCGGGTTGACTACCTTCATGATCATGTAGACTTAGGGCCTCCAAAGCTTAGGATGAAGGATCAATCTATGGTATCCTGACTTGCTAACCTCTACTTACTTTGAGATTCCTCCCCTCCCTGTTGACACCTCCTTTGAGCCATGTCTTCCCTCTGAAAATCATTGATATCGTCTTGTGGGGCACACATGCCTATGTGTTGGCCCTCGTAGTGGTTATGGTGATTCAACCTCTGCCCTACAACCTAATACAGATGTCGAAGGCATCAAGATTCTCCCACTCGATATGATCAAAATCCTTTGGTTCCCTAAATAACTGAATAAAAAATTATGTAAGCAAGAATTTTTTTATCGAGAGTATTCTTAAGCATCCCCAAGACATAATTAATCAAAGGAATATGTCCCTTTAAGGGTTGCTCTTAACCCAGAACAGGCACAAAAACTTGACTCTCTGGTTATGGGTTGCTTTCATAAGTTTTCTTCGTGGATATGTTCCAAGTCATTTTCAATTCGATCTCGTTTCGAACATACATTCTTACGCTATCACATGAAAGGTTTGTTATGAAAATTCTCCACATTCTTTTTAAATTATTTGTCTATTTTTGTTGTAATTTCTTTCTTTTCAGTTCTTCTCAAAAGAGAGACTTATTTGGAAAGAAAATTATATGATGATGATAAGACAAGTTGGTGACTCCAAAAAGCTCAACTAAAAAGAAAAAAAAAACATTGGCATCTTAGCGGCCGACTAGGAGAAAATGTTGTGATGCTCTTGGAGCGTTAGGATCAACAAACCTTTCTAACCTGCATCAAATGTTTCACGGATTAGAAAAACATTACCAGGATCGTCGAGGTCTTCGTGGATCTTGATGGTGGCTTCGTCTGCTTAAAGCCCCTCTTCCCGTTGGTTTTGTTTGTTCAACACTCCTTGTTCCATGCTTCCCATTGCCTAAAGATAACATCTACCAGACTGTTCCAAATTCCAACGCATAGTTACAATTTCCCCATCGTAAGGAAATTTTTCCATTTACACGCCACGTAGACACCACAAGCCTAAAATTGTTGAGAAGTGGGCGATCAAATATCGCAATTTACGTCAGTTGTGCGTTGACCACTAAGGAGTCCTCTATATTATTGAACTGACTGCTCCTTTCTCTTTAGGTGATAGATAGTCTGATTATCCCAAGTGCCTCCTTCCTTTCGCCGGAAAACCAATATAAAGGGCAAGTCAACACAACCAAACAGTTAATTGATAGGTTACATAAACATAATGATCTTGAGCTACCTGTGTCAATAAGAATACCACCAACCTGGTAGTTTTTTATCATTGAAATAACAACAATGCAACGTTTTAAGGATTCCTTGATCAATGTCAGTGAAAATGATCAAGTGAACTTCCTCCTTGATAAGGAAGCAATAGCACAATGTTCTCGTAGTCTACTCCTCTTCTTATTGAAGGTATGACTCCACACTTACCATATATTTTAGGATATTGAATCTCAAAAATTTCTTCGGATCAAGCCCAACAAATAGAGCATTGGTAAGATGAGAGAAATAAAGAAAAGAGGAAAGAAAGAATAAGTCACAAATAACACTAATTCTATGGGAATAGATCCAGTAGTCCTTTCTGTAAAAATAACCCTCCCATTTATAAGTCATAGAAGGGGTTCAATAAATTACAACATTGTCCCTCATTTAATAGGAATGTTACAATTACTTATGGGTGATTACACCTTTACATATTTGTAATTGAATCGAGCATAGTTTGAACTTGTAACCATCGCAAACGTTGTTCCATATTTGTAACTACCCTATGTATCATTTCATATTTGTAACTACTTGACTGGGTCATGTAGTATTCGTACGGTCGACCAACAAGTCATTCAGCCTACTGAATTATCTTCAGTCATCTTTTTTTAGTGGATCCATTATGAAAACTCATTGTTGTTTTGAAAGATTATTCTATCAAGTCGATGGCACATTACTGTAATCTAACAGGCAGCCTACCTTTAGTCTCTAAATCTATATGAGTTATTATCAGGTGATTGTTATTCTTTTGAATACCCTTCGTGTTGGTTAAAAACATTCTTGATATAGGTGTGTAGCACTCCTTCGTTCGTTGGGCCAAAAGTACAGCCGACTAGAATGATACTGGATTGCTTGGTCTTTTGCTACTCTCTTCGTGTGATCCATCGGATCTCCTCGAGAGTCGTGCAGCCATATTTATGATGTGCACTCAACTTTTAAAGACTAATAGACACATTTTCATGCATAGGTAAGGCGGTGTATAAGTAAAAATTATAACTTAGGTGTTTGATATGTAAATTCATTATGTATGTAAATCTTAAAAGAATATTTCATCTACAGCTCTGCGAAGATCTACGCTTAGCTTCAACTGAAATAAAGGTAATGAATGCGAATAGGAGCGACAAAACATATGCCTGTTATTAACAGTGCTATAAAGAGCTGTTATTTTGACCCCCAAATTAATGAACTAAGGTAAAAGGGCAATTTTGTAATGTGGCACCGCCACCTACCACATCTCACCTACCGCTCACCTACCGGCCACCTACCTCCCACCTACCTCCCACCTACCACTCTCTTGCTTCTATAAATAGAGAGGGTGTGAGGCCTAGGAGAGCAAGGGAGAAGAGATCTTAAGCTACCACAAAGGAGGAGAGAATAGCTATACAGTTAGAGAGGAGGAGAGCATCTTGAGGCTTGTATCAAGGTGTCGCTTGAGAGAGAGGCCATATAAGGAAGATAAGGGTTCATCTCTATGTATAAGCTATGTATTCTCTATTTCTTTTGCCTTAGTGAAATATTTGATTGATTCCCTCCCGTGGACGTAGATCCAGTTGGATCGAACCACGTAAATGATCTGTGTTTGCTTGTGTTTTCTTTGCGTCTCATTTTTATGCCAGGAAGTACATATCTCACAACAATTGGCGTCGTCTGTGGGAAGATCCATACTTCTTGGCTAGAGGAGTCTGCGTAAAGGTGTTCGTGGCTAGCGACGAAGAAGAGGAGTTCGGCATTCACGAACAGAGGAGCAAGCGGATCGCGTCGCAGGCAGCCGAATCGCGATAGAATTGGTGAGCAGTGGAAGCTTTGATCGACTGGATTCGCACCGCAGGTTGTGCGGTTTGGCGAGACGGAGAGGAACAGTCATCAAGTGAGGGCCAAAAATTTGCGACAGGGCTGCCAGTAGAGGATTTTGGTCTTACGAGCAGCTCGGGCAGAGGGAAGAGGTGGAGATCGCGCAGAGAAGGGTTCAGGGAGTTCCCTGTTTGGGAGTTCGCGAAGCAGGAGGACCTGAGCAATTTAGTGAGGCGCGACGGCTCTAGAGAGGCAGTTATTCTCTTGCGAGAGGCAGAGGAGGAATTCCTGATTTGTTCCGCTGAACATAGAGGAGTGCCTGCGGGAAGGAGGAGCAAGGGAAGAGATCTTAAGGGAAGAGATCATAAGCTATCACGAAGGATGAGCAAAGGGAGGAGATCTTAAGCTATCACGAAGGAGGAGCAAAGGGAAGAGATCTTAAAGGAAGAGATCTTAAGCTATCACGAAGGAGGAGCAAAGGGAAGAGATCTTAAGCTATCACGAAGGAGGAGCAAGGGAAGAGATCTTAAGCTATCACGAAGGAGGAGCAAAGGGAAGAGATCTTAAGCTAC
>NEWO01001043.1:86563-98342 GCA_003013225.1 Phalaenopsis aphrodite | reverse complement strand
GTATCAAGGTGTCGCTTGAGAGGGAGGCCACAGAAGGAAGATGAGGGCTCATCTCTATGTATAAGCTATGTATTCTCCATTTCTTTTGCCTTAGTCAACTATTTGATTGATTCCCTTCCATGGACGTAGATCCAGTTGGATCGAACCACGTAAACGATCTGTGTTTTCTTGTGTTCTTTGCGTCTCATTTCCATACCAAGAAGTACATGTCTCACAACAAGAGCTACAGGAATAGCTACACATTCAATCCATCATAAAAGTTTAACAATGAACTTCTTCAAATTCTTTGACTACCGCATAATCAATTTAACAGTGTGCATCCTGCTCAACAAAATTCAGGACCAATATAAAGTTTGGAATATCCTACAATTTAGTTTATCTCATCCCCAACCTATTTATGTTAAGTGATAATAGCGTGGTAGAACCATAACACAGTTAGGTTTACATAAAATTAAGTATAATGTCTGCCAGTTAAGACATACAATAAATATCTCATTTGACGAAAAACATGGTCTCCTATATATTCACTTCACCCCCTTCACCCCCCTGAAGCCCCAACATAGAATTAGTGCTTATATACAATTAAATACAAATTATATAAAGTAAAAGGAGTAATGTTGGAGATATTTTGATTTATGTTTATATATTTCAAAATAAAGAGTTTTTATTCTAGTTGTTAACTTCAATCATGAAAATTCCTGGAGTAACATTAGCCCTCAAACTAGTGCAAATCCATCATAAAGATACAGCTTGTTCCAAAGATTGATGAATCGGAGTGGCCTCCAAGTATTTGTATGATTATCTAAGAATTGTTTTTCACTATTGCCATAGGTAGTAGTGTTCGTGAACTGCACTACCTCACTATATCTTATTCTATGAAAATTTCTACACATCCCACACAACTTCTACCTATGTACATATATAAAACATAAGGTTTGATATTTACATTTATAACATTATGCATGGCGTCATAAAACTATGCATGAAATGGTACATTTCACATTTAAGAGGTTAGTAAAAGTGATGCATTTGCTGTAATATTAATGATTTGAGTGCTATGCATGTAAATATGAAAGTTTAAATGTACATAAGAATTGTATGGTATTTATGTAAATGCCCCTGTTACACTTTCATGAAATAGAGGCTTACTTGCAACGTAAATGTTTGTCCGATTATCATACATAGAAGAAGTATAAGTTCTAGTAGACTATTGCCATAGGCAGTAGTGTTCGTGAACTGCACAATATCTCTGATGAAATGGTAATCTACTTCGCTATATCTTATTCTATGAAAATTTCTACACATACCACACAACTTCAACCTATGTACATATCTAAAACCTAAGGTTTGATATTTACATTTATAACATTTTGCATGGCGTCATAAAGCTATGCATAAAATGGTACATTTCACATTTAAGAAGTTAGTAAAAGTGATGCATTTGCTGCAATATTAATGATTTGAGTACTATGCATGTAAATATGAAAGTTTAAATGTACATAAGAATTGTATGGTATTTATGTAAATGCCCCTGTTACACTTTCATGAAATAGAGGGTTACTTGCAACGTAAATGTTTGTCCGATTATCATACATAAAAGAACTATACGTTCAGTAGAATAAATTTAAATTTTTAATAAGCTCTTTCATTCACATCATTTCACAGGCAAAACGTGCCATTACTCTTTATTCGGCCACAGTGCATAATCAAACCACAACCTTCTTTTTACATCTCCACTTGAAAGGTTTCCTCCAACAAATATGCAATATTCTGAAGTAGACGTTCGATCTTCAACAAAGGAAGTAATTTCAATCTCAAGTAGGCTTCAGTTTTTAAATGAATGGGGTTTTGATAAATTGGTCATTCCCTCACAGGATTTTAAATATATCTTCAATTCATCAAACAATATCCCAATGTTTTTGTCTTTGAATGTTTTAAAACCATCTTAACACAAGAACAAGAAAGGAAATATCAGGTTGTGATAGCAAAGTACACAAGCCTACAAACTATGAGGCGATGACAAGTAACTTGAAAAACCTTTCCCATTCTTAGAACTCAAGGTTTATAGTAATATTTTCTATAAGTCTTGATGGCTACGTAACCATTCCTCTTCATTACTCTAATCAAATAATGAGATAAGATTACAATAAACATTGATAAGAAATAGCGGCTTTAGCAATTCGCCTTGCCTGAAAAATTTCTGCCGTGTAATTGAATTTCTGCTCTTAGGAATTGGTTTGTTGATTCTGTGCTAAAACAGTTTCTGGTGATTTGGCCTTCTGGATTTTCTGTTTTTGTTGTCCTTCAATTATTATTTATCAAGGGAGTATGCCTAGGGAAAAGTCAGTGGCTGCTGCTCCTTAACTTAAAGAAAGATGCTAAATCAAACCTCGGCTAGAAATAAGAGCCATTTGAAATTAGTTTAATCATAGAGTGAAATCTTTCAGTATCTAGCAAAGTCATGTTCTTCAAATTGTTTAAAAAACCTGAAAACAGAGACAAAATGGTGTGCTTCCCATAAGCAACAAAGAACACAATTGGAGCACGTGTGAAATTCCAAAATATATTTATGCGGAACCTCACGCATCCTATATGCAAACAACTTTGAACACTTGAGATCTTGTGAGGTGATTTTCGGTGGTTTACTGAAGAGTGATTACATTTTTTTATATTTGAAATAAAAAATTTTAGTTGAGGAATGGGTGTGCTTCCCGTTAGCTGCGGAGTTGTGTCTCCAGTGGATATTGAAGTGGTTAAATCATCAATGAAGAAGATTGGAAAAACCAAAGAGTAGATGGAGGAAACTGAGGATGGCCGATTTTCAGGGAGGCTCTTACACCATGTTAACTAATTAATACTAACAAACGACTGGAGCAAACAAAAACACAGAGTAGTATTATAATATCTGTTATTTCATTTTTCAACTTAGACATTTATACAAGAGTAAAACAGCAGAGTTATTATAGTGGAAGAGAATCAGAAAAGCAGATGTTGGGATTAAAGAATCTGTTGAAGATATTCTTGTGAACTGCAAAAAATGGCGTCTCGGACTCACTCATTGAGTGCTTCATGTTGTTTCGGATCAAAATTTCAGGAGACATGAAATAGTAGGACACTAACATAGGGATCTCATCTTTATTTTAAGGACTTAAATATATGGGGTTCGAGGTTTCTCATTGTTCCGCATCCTTGTTAATTAGTCATCCCAATAATGGGAGAGCCCTTTCAATTAAAGCTAGACATAAAATGTTAAGTTTATGGATTCAACATATAGCAGCTGTAAACATAGGTTTTAAATAATAAATTTCATCTGTGCAAATTGAAGGTGTATTAAGGAAATGATGACAAACTGGATAAATATCTCATGCTTTCATCATCTCGGCTCATCGTGGTCTCTAATCTACTTATCCAGATGAGGTAGTTAGCCTAAGTTGATTGAAGGATCCTTTTTAGCAATAATGGGTTGAATGGTTGAAAGGGA
Source organism: Phalaenopsis aphrodite (assembly GCA_003013225.1). NCBI lineage: Eukaryota > Viridiplantae > Streptophyta > Magnoliopsida > Asparagales > Orchidaceae > Phalaenopsis > Phalaenopsis aphrodite. The sequence goes on along the minus strand of NEWO01001043.1, from coordinate 94,861 downwards.
TCTTGTATATATGAGGTGAATGCGTATCTAAGAGGATAAAAGAAAATCTACTTTAGCTGATATAGGGCTTTGTGCCTAACAAACATAACCTTGTGATCCACAAAATGAATAGTAAGAAGTTAATGGTGAACATACAAGCCAAAATTGTGACTATAATATAATGACATCATTTGGCTGCAAATCACCAGGTCAAAAGGATCTGGTCGTATCTGTTACATTTAATGGAGTTGTTAGACGAAATCACACTAATTGAGGACTTAGGTCACATCCCTACTGATTTATATTATCTTGAGTGCGAGCACAACAATACATTCAATATGATATTCCTTCCATGTGAATTGAAGTCGATTACAAACTTTTCACTCTAGATAAACTGATAGTGAATAAAATATACCTTAAGATTTTAGTGAAAGAATATTACTTGAATATTTTGGTTTGTTGGATAAGTAATTTGTGCACTTTAATGGAGTTTAACTAACGAGATTTCCCCAGTTTAAATGAGCTAAACAACTCATTTAGACTAAGCAAATTCAAGAAAAAGTAGTGTTACTGGAATGAGAGAACAGTGGGATCCTAACCGGTTTCGCTCTAATCAACTTTAACCGCCCTCATAATACTTGAACAACAACAAAATTTGTCACTTAAACTGTAAAACCTGCAACCTTGAACCTGGAGTTGTCACTTCGATGAAGAACTTGGAGTTAACCTCGTGGGTAGCAGGATGAGAATGTACAAAAGAGCAATTTCGAGAGAGCAAGCGGATCTACATTTGCTGCAATGAGATTTTTTAAGTGAGACAGTGAATGTTTTTGCTAAAATTTGCCTGTATGCTTTTTGCTTACATGATATCTAGATCCACTGGTAGCATATTTTCCCATCTCCAATTGACTACTTGAATGTTGATCGATCTAAATTTTTGTTGCATTGTTCACTAATAATTCAAAACTACTCTTACCATTGCAGCGCCACCCTTATTTGTTAATCAATCAGAACTTTTGGAGATTTATAATTTGGATAGTCTAATTTTACATAAGGAAAATCGCTATTAAGATTTAGAGGAACAAACATATTGCCCATAAACTTTAGCAATCATATAAAGAAATCCAAAAAAATCACTTTTCCAAATCACTAAGTGCATAGACATATTCTCTTAGGGCTTTTAAAATTAAGATTTTCTTGCTAATGAGTTAGGCTTTAAACCATATATGTTTTTGATTGACGACTAGTATTCATCTAGACCTTGTCACAGTATTTGATTTTATTAACTAAAAATTCGTAGGAGTCTTTGTACTTTAAAATTTAATCAATTTTATGAAAAAGTGAAAGAATATCATTTTTAAAAAAATAATTTTAATAGAAGATGGGTAGTGCTTGACTCAATTTTAGAATCCACCATTGATCCTTCTGGGAATGATTTTAGAATCGATATATTATATTCCTTACTTAACGCGTGCACTTGGATTTGCTCATGCAAAGTCGGGCGAATGTCAAACAAAATCGACTATAGTTATATATCCTAGTGAAACTTACTTGAATTGTGAATGATTGCATTCAAATACGTAAATCTAAATATTATTAAATAGAATTTATTCATCATTAATATAAAGCTTATATCATATTTAGTTTGTCATCATATAAGGATTAAGTATCAAATGAAAATTTTGATAGTTTTCTTTTCCTGATAGTGTGTATGCGTATGTATAGTAACTAGACATGTTTCATTGTTTATACTATATGGACCAATTCATTGTCGTTATATTATATTAAATAATATTTATTTATTGTGTTTGAATTGTTAGATTAATTTGTTGATATTTTTTGTAAAAGGTTCTACTAGTCCCTTGTAGGATCGTTTCCACGGAAACAAACATATCTAATATTAGATTTAGTTTCATTTTTTTTAATCCTTACATTAGTTATTCCTTGTTAGGTTTAGATAACAACTTTGTTTTATCATTTCAGTGTTTTTTTAGCTAATTTTTTATTTTTTCTTCAGTTGTTAAATTTTTATTTATAAAATGAAATATAATATATTTTTTCTTGCTTATTTTGCTATTATTTATGCACATTTCTTATCAAAATAAAATAGGTTCACACTATTTCACAACGACCTATGGCACTGAGATGTATCACCTTTTGAACCTAATATGTGACGTTTGGCTCAAAGACCGCCTCTGTATGAAGAACAAGAAAAATTCTGAGTCTTTTAACTTATTTTCCCAATAAAGCTTTTACATTTTATGAAATATGTGTGCCTCATAGTTTTATGCCTAAAGGCATGTGTCTTAACCAATTTTTTAGAACATATGTTCGAACAAATATAATTTCACTGTTGTTAGAACAAGTGTATGAATCTTCTTCGAATTATGTTCAATCATAAGTCAAATCATAATCTAATATAATTCATGCAAAATGACTTGAACCATGTTGGAGCATATTTCAAACAACGTACAAATATATTTGAACTATACTTGAACTTTCTTAATCATATAGTTTGAAAAGGGTTCAAACATGGTCCAAACAAATGTTCTAACAAATTATCAAATTAGATTGAAATTTTAGATTGAGAATTTTTGTCATTTTATTATATAATTTTGTGGTTTCTAATGATAAAAAAAGTAAATCCTTATAATTATGAATTAGTTTACTATTATAAATATTTAATTTTATGGATTGAGGCTCAAGCTTCAATCCACCATAAGACTTGCCACATGTTGCCAAAATAAAATACCTCAGTTTTCAAATTTACATTTTAACTCGTGTATTAATTGACACTCCCAAATTGTAAAAAACACATTAGAATGTGTGCAATGTTAACCTCCATATCTGCTCTGCTCGACAAAAATGAAAAATATCAGTCAAGGCAACAAACTTCTCGGATCTAATTTACCTAATTCATCGTGAACCCGGTGCTAATGAATTGAGTCACATCTTAGTTTTATCCATCAGAGAAAAAAAAAAGTTTAAGTCTAACAACATCATTAGAAACACCATCACATCTAAATATAGCACAAGTTTTTGAGAAACTTGCTAAGTGTAAGTTAGGGTCATCAGATGGAGATCAACCAAATTGATTATTATGTACCATCTCAATTATTGCAGGTTTAAGTTTAAAAGTATTGACCGTTATGGCATGATTCAGTATACTTGAATGAATTTCATCCACCGTAGGGTTTGCTTAATCCTCAAAGGTCCATTAACATCATAATTAATGTTTGAATCCTCATTAACAGGATGATCTACCTTTTCTACAACAATTTTTTTAGGTCTTCTCTGTTTTCTAATCCTCCTAACAGTTCTCTCCAGCTCTTAATAGTAAAGTTCAAGGTTTGTAGATCTTGAGCTACGCATTCAATTTTAAAGGTTTAACTAATGGATAGATATCAAAAACATTTTTGGTAGTTTTGGATTTACTTTCTTTTTTTGTTTTAAAAATTTACACAGTAACTAAAAGTACTAAGTGCTACTACTATTTTCAAATCTAAGCTTACAGGTTCAACTAAAATTATCCTTAAGTTTTTTTACGAACACTTTCTTTCTTCGTTCTTTTCTTCCCCGCCAACCGCGCCAGAAAAGCTTAACAACCCCAATAGCTACAAAAAAATTGATGATAATTTAATTTTAACTCTCAATCCCCTCGTAATTGTCAGGGTACCTACACAAGTGCATGTATAACTTTCTTAAAATAGGGCTCTACATGAGTCTGAATTGTCGATGTCACAAAAAGCTGGAAAAAGTTCTCAGAAGATTTCGTAGTAATAACAACCTAAAGGTCAATTCTAGTCAACTAGTTTCAAGTCTTAGTTTGGAAAACCGGTAAAGGTAGTTTTTTAATTACTAATCCGATAGCTTTAATTTTATCCGGGTCGATCTCCATTCCCCGATGACGGACAACGAATCCCAGAAATTTCCTGGAGGTAAAGCCAAAGGCGCACTTTAAGGGATTCATTTTAAGGTCATATTATCGTAACTATTCAAACACGATCCTAAAATCATACAAATGGTTTATTTTTTGTTTATTTTTGAAAACCAAATCATCCACGTAGCATTCTACTTGGTTGTGAATGAGGTTGTCAAAAATCTTCGTCATTGCGCGTTGATATGTTGCCCCGGCGTTCTTTTGGCTGAACGACATCACTTTGTATCAAAAAATTAAGATCGGTGTTTTGAAGGTTGTAAGTGCTGCATACTCGGGAGCCATCTTGATTTGATTGTATCCCGACGATCCATCCATGAAGGAGAAAATTTCTTGTGTTGAAGCGATATCTACCATTATTTCTGGCATTGGTAGTGGAAGCTCGTCTTTCGGACATGCCTTGTTCAAATCTCTGAAATTGACACAAACATGGATCTGTCTATTTTTCTTCTTAACAGGTACAATGTTAGCTAACCATGTGGGGTATTGTTCTTCTTTTACAAAGTTGGCGTCTATTAATTTCTTCACCTCGGCAATGACTTGTTGTTCTATTTCGAGGCGCATTCTCTTAGGAGCTTGTGTTACTGGGGTTATATTATTGTCCACCCCATGTTTATGGACTGCGACTTCTGTGGACAGTCCTGACATTTTATCATAGCTCCATGCGAAGCAATCTTTAAATTTTGTTAATAGTTTGATCAATTCTGCAGATTCTTTGTCATTGAGTAGAGAACTTATAAATGTAGGCCGAGGTTGTTCTTCAGATCCGAGGTTAATCTCTTTCAATTCATCCACGGTATATTTAATTTCCTCCTCAAATTCTGGGGGAGCATCTTCTATTGGCTGATCATTAGAGTCATCCACCATATCGAGGAAATCCTCTTCTGACTCACCAGTAACAATCATACGAAATTCAAAATCATCGACTTGTCCGACTGTATCAAATCTGAGACACTCTTTTGAATTTGGAGTTCGACTTTTACCATTCCATAATTTTTCAAAAAGTTAAAATTTGTCTTTTGGCATTTGTTTTGGTAAGTATCCCTGTTGAATTAACTTTCAAACACAAGGCGAGAAGTAACCAAAAGGCGATTCCATTAAATTCATTAGGATCATCATCCAAATTTACATATTTTTCAAGCTCAGTAGAGGTAGAAGCACAGTAAAATTTGATCGGCTTTGTACTAACACTACAGACTTCCTTGACCTCTAAACTCTCGACCTTTTGAGGGAGAATCAGAGTAAGGGTCATAGCATTCACATGGTGGTGTTGACCTTATTTTTGGTTGAGGTTTAGTTTTTTCCTCTTTAGTAGCCTAAGGTCTAGCCATATGATTTTCATATTGACTATTCTTAGAAAACTAGAAAAGGCACCCTCATCACTAGAAATTCCAAACTCTTCTCTACTCAACTTGAGGTTCCACATGTTGGTCTCAACCTCTAAATACTTAGTAGGTGGGGTCACTATGGGGGAAACTCAAGATGGGTCACCCTTAGGACTGCTGGACCTTAGGGTTGACCCTAGGCGTTGGTCTGAAGCTAGGTACTCCTTACACTCACTACACTCATCTGCACCCACAATCCATCACAACCCTAAACTCAATTTCTAGCCTAGGTCCCTTGATCTTTTTGGGATACCCATGTAGATGATCCCCTAAACCTACCAGCCCTAGAGCTATGGTTTGGCTAAGACCACTACATAGAGGACCAAAAATGAGGTTTCCATTGGTCCATGGCTTATTGGTGATGGTTGGTACCTCAACTCTACCAAAATACACATCTTGGCCTTTTACCCCTAAAACACCACCAAATCACCAAAATACCACTCCATAGCCCAAAATTCCAAAAATTAACAGAAAATTTCAATAAATCTTAAATATTCTCAATTGCATTTTTCTCAACTACCACATGACCCAATTTGGCCAATTTAACTATCATTAACCAAAATCCCCAAATTTGCATTTAAAGACCCAAATCCAACTCAAATTTCCATCAATTTGATCTCAATTGACCCCAACTTCAATCCTAAACTCAAATTCACTTTTGATATGATCAAACTAAACCAAATCCAAGCCTAATTGGCTCGTGATTTAAGCCCAATTTTGATTTAGGTTAAAACCCCAACTTTGGCCACATGACCTAATCTCACCAAATTGAACTCATAGCTAGTCAATTAGGCCCAATTAATGTTGAAAAATCTTGATAACATTCCTATACAATAAAATCATCCATCAATTGGCCTTGGTGAAGCCTCAAATCAATTTGATTTATGCCTAAATCCAAAATTCTCAAATTTAGCCCCAAATTGGCTGTCCCCAAATTTCACCCATTTGATTCCTTAACCCCAAAATTGGCATCCAATTCATGTTTAAAACTCTTCACGAGGTCCCTATTGACCATTTACAATAATCAAATTGGACTTAGCTCAAGGCTAACCCAAGCTAGACCCAAGCCTAGCCCAACATGACCAAATTGATTAAAGTTCAAAATTCCCTCAAATTGATCATTCAATTGAGCTCAAAACCACTTCCATCCTTCACCAAAGTTGTTCCTTATGATCATCTACACCAAATGAAACAATTAATTGGGCAAATTGACATGGCTGGCCTAGACCAAACCCAAGACTTGGTCATTTGCACTCATTTGGACCCATGCACTAAATGTGACCTAACCTCCCTAAAGTCACCAAATTAACTCCACCCCAGCCATTAGTTGGACTTAGTGACCAGTCCAAACACTATGAAACCACCTAAGTCATGTCATGGACGAAAGGCACCCAAAATTAAGGGATATTATTTCCAAAAATGCATGTGCTTAAGATATCCTTACCAAAATTAGGTATTATTGCACTAAATTGCTGTGACATATTCCCCAGGGTTCCTTGAGCTCCTAGCCACCTCCCTCTGGTCGGTCGGTCTGTGTAGTGGCTGGAAAAGCTCAAAACTGAGAGCCACCCCCATGGCACCTCAAGCAAAATCAAACTTAGAAGCATGCTCATCCAAATCAAATATAAGAGCTCCTCTGCCCTCCATCTAGGCACCATTTGCCTTGAGAGCCACCCCATTGCCATTTTTTATAAAAACTCACCTCCACGGTCATGGGAGGTGTGCTAAATTTTTCTCAAAGAGTGCCTCCCAAATCACTCACAGAGCTTCCTTAAGATCTCCACAGCCCATTCCATTCACTCCACTGCCTTGATTCCCTCTGTATAACCCTAATTTTTAGCTTAAAAATTAGGGCAAAAACAAGACATCTCTCAAAACTTCACCAAACTTCAATTGCTTGTGCCCACACCTTCCCAACAGCAAGAGAAGACAAAGCCCCATCAAATTACCTTATGAAATAGCCTCCACCATAGCTCTAGACCAATACCTGAAATCGAGCTTGGTCGAATTCAAACCTAGGCCTTACACCACAGAAAGAGGCTTAATCCCTAGCCTCCTTGGACCCCAACGAACATGTCGAGCACCTCTGATTGAAGCCTCCCTTCTCAGAGCAAACGTATAAAACTTCTCCTCCTCTCGAGCCTATTTTGTTTCTCCATTTACTTAGGATTGATTTCATGACACGTTAACCATATGGATGTGTTCGTCTCACTAAGACGAGCATTTAAAAAAAAATTCACTTAATTTGGTTGAGAAATGAGATAGATCATAAGCCCTGAAGGTGGACGGCTCTCGGCCTAAGCCATTGGGGATGATGACCACGCGTCGTTCGATCGCGCGTGTATCAAATGAATTGCCAAGATGAAGCCGGACAACGCTTCTTTACATAAACAGCGAGACACGTGGCTGCTGGCGTGGACGGCGTCGTTAAAAAGGAGCACGTCACGTGGAGTTACGGAGCTGCCTAGGATCTACATGGCGCCGCGTGGATAAGTATAAAAATAGGGATTTTTCTATTTATTTAAACTCCCTAAACTTCAAAAATCCATAACTTTGTGTAGAAAAATCATAAAAAAAATAAAAATACCCACTTGCTCAGTGAACAGAGGAGAATAATGTGGAATAAATTTTCAAGTTCATTTGACGCATAAAATATTTTTAATTAATTAAACACAGTTTGGGATCATTTGATTCTCCATGCATATTGATACATCGCCTTGACTTAAAATTTTGGTATGTTGTAGCCTCTGTCAAGAGAAACATCCTCTGATTTTTCCAAAGCCAGAAGAGGTTCATATATAGAGATCCATATTTTTCAAATTCTTGCACATTATTTCCTTAAAATAATCATGGAAATTACTATAGTGATTAGAAAATTCTAAGAAAATATTGGAAAGTCCACCATGACCAAAGAAGCTTTTAGAAATAATTTCATGGGTCAGTCATTTAAAATGCACATAAATTTTACAAACACTAAATCACTAAAATAATTAATTT
>NEWO01001043.1:69376-79848 GCA_003013225.1 Phalaenopsis aphrodite | reverse complement strand
CAGTTTGAACTGCCTTCAAGACTTCCCTGCCTGCAAGAAGGCTAAAGCTACTGCCGTCACGACACCCACCAAACATGTTATCCCCGCTGCTGCTAAGGGGAAAGAAGTGATGATTGTTGAAGATCTGACTGAGGGATTAACTATCCAGCCACCCGTGTTTGAAATCCCTTCAAGCTCGGGGATTGTACCACTGACCCGAACTCAAAGGAGGAACCATAACAGAGAAGTTTGGAGGGCTATCAAAGCCCAGGCTCCTGAGGAGGCACCCGTTGAGAAGGGGTTTCATCAAGATGAAGAAGTATTACTGGAAATTTATCCACTCCTACAAGGGAGTAGATTCCATCCTCTGACAGATACCGATGGATATGAGAGTATCCAAATGATCGCTGCTGCATTACCATCACTTCATGGACACGGTGAGGAGGAAAAGAAGTTCACTCCTATCACTCGAGTTAGTGCAGTTTTCAGAAGGCTTGCTACCAAAGAAGGATGTTCAGTTAGCGAGTTACTTAAACGAGTGGGAGATGCAATTTCTCCTCGCATTAAAAAAGAAATTTTGAAAGGTGTCTAGTCCGCCAGACAGTCTCACAAGACAACTGGAGCACCGCCTACTCGCATTCCCGTTTGGCTCCGCTTAGGGAACATAGTTGATATCGTAGTGATTACTACTAATCATACTGCCACCAGGACCACAGGCCGTCGACCGGTTAAGTGGAGACTGGGTCCTAAGATCTTACCCGTCATTTCTGCAATCCCAGAGATAAAGACAAAGTGATTACCTGACACTGTAGCCGGTCTACACCACAGGGAGCATACCTTCCCTCAACATACCGATGATTCTACTAAGACGCCTCATCTTGAGACATTATCGTCAAAAAAGAAGAGGGTATAGGTACTCAAGGTCACCGCACAGATACAGTTCAGTGAGCCTGCAGGACAGGAAGTAAAATCAGTGCCTGAAATATCTGACATCGTCGCGACAATAGCCAGCGAGATGGAGGAACAAGTAGAGGATATCCACCAAGGTCCTGATCTTAAAGCAATCAAGGAATCAATAATTGAAGAGAAAGTTGAGAAACTAAGGATTGAGATTTTCGAATTAGCTCGAGAGCACGGAGTTTCCGTCAATAGAGACAATGAAGATTTTGATTACAATGATTACTTGGAGGAGGTTTTCATTGATGTCCATATGATCGAAACCAGAGCTACCACATCTGTGCGCGAGGCTCAACCTCACACCGAAGAGAATGTCGTATATGAGCTGCATAGGGTTATCCTCCTTAGGGATGAGCGAGTCAGTCTACTTGAGAAAAGAATAGAGGAAATGACTACAGCTATAACCGTCATGGCCACTTTCCAGGGGCAATCGCAGGCACCGGGATTGGCTTCTCCAGAGATTAACCAGCCAGAAATCCTACACATCACAAATGAAAGAAGAGTAGCTACTTCAGCAGATAAAGATGAACAACCAAAGAAAGTTTCTCCATCAAGTGTCATGCCAGAAAAGGAATTTAGGCAAATGGTTGAACGAGTGCAGGATGCCTTAGCCCAATCTAAGGGCGGTGCATCAATCTTGAAGGGTAGACCTTACCCGGAGGAGTTCGATGCCGTACCTTTCCCCATGGGTTTTGTGGCCCCAAACTTCAAAATATTCGACGAAATTGGAAATCTCAGACAACATATAGCTTATTTCTGAGCCAGCTGTGGCAACACAAGGAATAATGAGGCTCTACTCTGCCGACAGTTCGTCAGCAGCTTGTCAGGAATTGCTTTTGATTGGTACGCTGACTTGCCCAACAGGTCAGTCAAAACATTTTCTGAATTGGAACAAATGTTTGTGAAAAGATTTATCGGGGCACAGCACCATGTGTCTATTGGAGAACTCATGATGGAGAAACAAAAGCCTAGTGAAAATTTGGCAGACTATATTTTGAGGTGGAGAAACCTTAGCATGAAATGTGAACCTCAGCTACAGGAACATCAAGCGATTGAGATTCTACTCAAAAGCATTCATGAGCGAGTAGCTTTTATGCTTAAGGGACTCACCATCAAATCTTTCAAGAAGCTAATCAGTAAAGCCAGCAGTCTTCAAGAAGAAATGAAGCACATGGAGCCACATGAAAATGCTAAGGTGACAAGAGTGTTCGAAAAGAAATCAGGAGTAGTCGTGACTGTCGACAAAGTAAAGCAGCCGATAAAGATATATGCAGAAGAACATCGCCAGTCTTTATTACAGTACTCTAAAAAATAGAGCAGTCAATCCAACCAACGACCGCCTCAAGAAGGAGCACCTCGAACAGTGGGTAAGAGAATATCCATGTTGGAGCGACAGAAAGTTGTGTATTCCTTCAAGGATGAAGCTATACCTAAAATATTCAGGAGTCCAATGAAGAAGCCAGAGTTCAAACTACCAGATCCGAAGAAGCCCGAAGAGGTGGATAAAAAGAATGAGCCAAATTATTGCCCATACCGCCGATTGTTTGGCCACTCTATTGAAAAGTGCTTCGTCTTTAAAGACTGGCTCGAGAAGGACCTCAATGAAGAGAATATAACAATCCCGAAAGAATATTTAAGAGAACCTAAAAAAGGTTCCATAAAAATGATTTCAGTTGAGTCAATCTCCCCAATTGATCTGTATGTCGGAATAGACAGATAGAGTACAACTTGGGATGAACTCAAGAGGGTCCTTAATCAAATACAAGATTCATCAAAACAAGCTTCTACAAATACTGAAGAAGAATGGAATGAGGTCTGGAGCAGATCGTCCAAGAAGATACTGAGCAAGATCAAGTCTGCATCAAAACAAGCCTCCATTCAGAGTCTGCAACATACCAAGCCCGAGATGAAGATTTCTCAGGAGATCCGTCATCGTCAAGAATAAAGAACAAGAAGAAGAAAAGTGTCACTGCCAAGATTGATAGGATGGGGGGTAGGATAAGGACTGCCTCTACTAGATTGGTTGTCTCGAATTTGGGAAAGAAAATTCTAGAACCCTTGACTTTATATGATTATCTTTTTGTCCCGCCGGGGTCTTATGAATATAATGACTGTGATTTTGGCTACATTTTGACTATTTCTGGTGATAATGTAATTGATTATGACCGATCTAACTGCGATCTCGATCCTCAAAATGATCCTCAAATTGTACTCGAGTTTGATGAACTCGTTGTCAAGTCCAAAGAAGACACAATGATACCGCTTACGACAACACGGATAATGAGGAGCCAACACTCGAGCTTCACAGTGCACCGCTTGCCATCAACTTAGATCTTTTCGACAAAGAGGAAAAGACACCGGAAGATTCAACAATGATATCTCAAGAAGAAGAAGTCACAGAAGTTAACTTAAGGAGCAGAAAAGTGTTACCACCAAGAACAGCTCCAACAGACAAAGGAAAACAGATAATGACTCGAGAAGAGATACGCCCACCTCCACCAGTGGAAGAACCACTTCACCAATATAAAATTAGAGGATCCTATAAAGTAGACTACAACGTGCTAGCTCATCTTAGGAAGTTGTCTGCCCGACTAAGCATCTACGACACTCTGATCCTGTCAAAGGAGATGAGAGAATCTCTGGTTACCGCTTTGCTTGGTCAAGAAATTTGCTTAGCTCAGTTGGCTAGTAAATCCTCAAATGAAGTTTGCTCGTTGAGAGAACAGTCAGGGGTAACCTTCACAGATGAAGACTTGTTGCTCGATACCGCCGACCACAACCGTCCACTCTACATCTCCGTCAACATCTGCAGATTTGTGTTATCCAGAGTTTTAGTGGATCCTGGATCATCTCTTAACTTGATGAGACTATGGACATTGGCCTATTTGGATATTTAAGCTCCAGAGCTTACAACCGATAAAATGATGTTAAGAGGATTCAACCAAAAATGAGAAAGAGCCCTTGGATCAATTACATTACATATGAAGGTTGGAGAACTCGTAACAACCACTAAATTTCATATCATCGACGCCGAGACCTCTTTTAACGCTCTACTGGGTCGACCATGGATTCATGAGCACAATATGGTTCCATCATCCCTACACCAGTGCATCAAATACCGTAAAGATGGTCAAGAAAATTGCATCAAGGGAGACCTAAGATGAAGATTCAGAAGAATTACAAAGAGGAGGTCATTCAACTTCGCTTCAACAACCTTCTACCACTCCCTTACAACGAGTTGGTGGAGGTTCATCTAGTTCACGCACCCAAGGTCGAGGCCGGGGACGTGGACGAGGAAAGATCAATTTAATTGTTGAACACACTAGGCCAACCATCAACATTGGTGGTGAAGACAGTTCTGAAGATGAAATAATGATAACGAAGCAGAAGAAACCTCAGTACGAGATATCCCTAGATAATACAGAGAAGAATGAATATGAAACAATGCATGATTGGATAAACCACTATGTGAATACTATGACCCTTACTCCGATTCTCCCTCAAAAGGTCGAGAGATTAGAGGTCAAGGAAGTTTGTAGTGTTGGTTCAAAGCCGATCACATTTTACCGTGCTTCTACCTCAACTGAGCTTCAAAAACACATAAATTTGGATGTTGATTCTAATGAATTAATGGAATTGCCTTTTGGCTACTTCTCGCCTTGTGTTCAAAAGTTAATTCAATAGCGACACTTACCAAAACAAATGCCAAAAGATAAATTTCAACTTTTTGAAAAACTATGGAATGCTAGAAGTAGAACTCCCAATTCAAAAGAAGGTCTCAGATTTGGTACAGTTGGACTTGTCGATGATTCTGAAATTTGCATGGTTGTTACTAGTGAGTCAGAAGAGGATTGCATTGATGTAGAGGATGACTCTACTGATCAACCAAAAGAAGATGCTCCACCAGAATTTGAGGATGAAATTAAATCTACTATCGATGAATTGAATGAGATTAATCTCGAGACTAAAGAACGACCCCGGCCTACATTTATAAGTTCTCTACTTGATGACGAAGAATCTGCAGAATTGGTCAAACTATTAATAAAATTCAAGTATTGTTTCGCATGGATCTACGATGAAATGTCAGGACAGTCAGCTGAGGTTGCAGTTCATAAACTCGGGTGGACAAGAATATAACCCCAGTAATTGCGCCTTGAAATAAAACAACAAGTCATCGCCGAAGTGAAGAAGTTGATAGATGTCAACTTTGTGAAAGTAGAGCAGTGTCTCATATGGTTGGCTAATATTGTTCCTCTTAGGAAGAAAAATGGACAGATCCGCGTTTGTGTCGACTTCAGAGATTTGAACAAGGCATGTCCAAAAGACGAGTTTCCACTTCCTATAACAGAGATGATGGTGGATATCGCTTCAACACAAGAATTTTTCTCCTTCATGGATGGATCATCGGGATACAACCAAATCAAGATGGCTCCCGGGGACGCAGCACTTACAGCTTTCAGAACACCGATTGGAATTTTTTGCTACACAGTGATGTCGTTCGGCCTAAAGAATGCCGGAGCAACATATCAGCGTGCAATGACAAAGATTTTTTAGGACCTCATTCACAATCAAGTAAAATGCTACGTGGATGATTTGGTCATCAAAAGTAAATAAAAAATAGACTATTTGTACGATTTGAGGATCATGTTTGAATGTTTACGACGATATGACCTTAAAATGAATCCCTTAAAGTGCATCTTTGGCGTTACCTCCTAGAAATTTTCAGGATTCGTTGTCCGTCATCGGGGAATTGAGATCGACCCGGATAAGATTAAAGCTATCTTGGAAATGCCTCCTCCTAAAACCTTAAAACAACTACGTTCCTTCCAGGGGAAGTTGGCATATCTGAGACGCTTTATTTCTAATCTCTCAGGTAGGTGTCTGACCTTCTCGACATTAATTAAAAAGGATGCCAAATTTATTTGGGAGGAGAAATGCCAGTGGACCTTTGAGGACGTTAAACAATATTTAATAACACCTCCTGTTTTGGCAGCCCCTATCCCAGGAAAACCGTTGATACTTTATACCACGGCTTTGGATGACTCTCTCGGAGCCCTCTTAGCCCAAGTCAATGATGAGGGTAACGAAAATGCACTCTACTACTTGAGTCGTCATCTAATACCAAAGGAGATAAGGCATCCACCTATTGAGAAGCATTGTCTGGCGTTAATTTTTGCAGTCCAAAAGCTTAAACATTACATGCTTTCTCATAAGATTATTCTAATCTTGAAAGTTAATCCATTGCAATATCTGATGGTCCGACCAACACTTTTCGGACGTCTAGCAAGGTGGTCAATGATCTTATTGCAAATTGATATAACATTTGTTCCTTTTTGTGCTATCAAGGGACAGATACTAGCAGATTTTCTTGCTGCACACCCACTGCCAGCTGGGTCCTCTCTCAAGGATGAGTTACGAGATGAGCAAATACTACAAATGGAATTTTCTAGTGCGCAGCGCTGGGAAATATACTTTGATAGGGCTTCGTCAGCCAGGAAAGACAAAGGATCAGACACAGTTATACCAGTTAAAGCAGGGATTGGTTTGATCTTTATTACGTCAAATAAGGGTATTGTGAGGTTCTCATACCACCTGACAGAGTCGTGCACCAACAATGAAGCAGAATATGAAGCTTTAATCACCAAATTGGAATTGACAATCTCAATAGATATAAAAAGCATTGTCATTCATGGTGACTCTCAACTTGTCATCCAGCAGGTCGCCGGACAATACAGAATTCTGAAACCAAGATTATAAAAGTACCATCTGTACACAATGAAGCTCCTGGAGCAGATTCCTGAGGTGAATTTCTACCAGATTCCTTGGGGAGATAATGTCAATCCCGACGCTCTAGCAAAACTTGCTAAGGAAATGGCATGCCCCGCAGAGGATTCCATCGAAGTCACGATGCAAGGAAGACGAGTCTTGTCTCGAAATGACTTTGAAACTCTACACAAGCTTAGAAAAGAAGAAATAATAAATACAGTTGCAGACATCAACAAAGATTGGCGCAAGCCATTAATAGAATATTTGCATGCTGGAAAGTTGTCAGAAAACAAGTCTGAGGCGCACCACATCACAAGGAGGGCTATGTCATACGCCCTGGTAGGAAATGTTCTCAACAGAATATCATTCGACCAAATGTGACTACGGTGTTTGAGTAGAGCTGAAGCACAAAATATTTTCAAAGAAGTATATACAGGATTGTGTGGTGCTCACCAGTAAGGCCTAAAAATGAAAATAAAGATCAAAAGACTCGGGTATTATTGGTCAGCAATGATGTCTGATTGCATGGATACAGCCAGAAGATGTCACCAATGCTAAGTGCATGGGGTGGTCTTACACCAGCCTCCGAATGTGCTACACCCAACTGTTGCCTCGTGGCCATTCAAGTGTTGGGGCACGAACAAAATATGTCTGATAGACCCTCCTTCCAAAGGACACAAGTTTATACTCGTCGCTACAGATTACTTCTCCAAATGGGCAGAGGCAGTACAGTTATGTGAGGTTACGGCACCGCACGTCCTTCAATTTTTCAAAAGCCAAATGGTCTACCATTTTGGAGTACCGCGAAGAATAATCTCTAACAATGGGACAGCTTTCAGAAGTACCAAGGTAAAAAATTTCGTCGAACGACATGAGATAGATTGAAGATATTCAACAATCTACTATCTCAGAGCAAATGTTCTAGCTGAAGCCTTCAACAAGACACTGGTACAGATTTTGAAGAAAACACTGGATGAAAACAAAAGGAATTGGCACAATAAAATATTAGAAGCCTTGTGGGCCTACCAGACAACTTTCAGGACTCCCACTCAATGTAGACCTCATATGCTCGTGTATGGGTCTGAGGTTGTGCTACCGCCGGAAGTCCAGACACCATCTCTTAGAGTTGTCGTTGCCAACCAACTCACAACAGAAGAAAGTGCAAAACTCAGACTTGAAGAACTAGAGAGTTTTGAGGGAAAACAACTAGAAGCCCAACAACATTTGGAGCTCTACCAGGCGAAGATGGTACAAGCCCATGACAAATTGGTCCGCCCAAGGGCATTTAAACTTGTGACCTTGTGCTTGTGTTCAAAAGACCTATTCTTGCACGCCAAAAAATAGGTGGAAAATTTGAGCCAACTTGGGAGGGACCATTTGTTGTTGAGAAGGTCTATACAGAAGGAGCCTACCAGTTAGTGGACTTCCAGGGCAAAACACTCATGTTACCGATAAATGGATGATACATGAAAAACCTATTACGCAACTTGATGCTTCTCAATGTCGCTTGCCTCTGCTTTCTTCGAAACTTTGAAGCTTTGATTATTTTAGGGTTATCTATGTGGCCAAATGTCTATGACCGGGTCCAAATTTTGTAATTAACCTCATTATAATGAAAATTTTGAGAAAAAATTTTTTTTGAACTTCATGCGTTCTCTTTTTTACTTTCTAATTTAAATATCCAACTAAATTAAACAAAACTCACACATAAAATGAATAATTATCTTCACCAAAACAAACAAAAATTTACTTTAATAAATATTTTGTTTTGTTCTTGTTCATGCCAAGCTTCGGCCCACTGACGTTTTTGCCTGTCGTGTGCAAAAAAATTTTAGGACAGAGGCTGATCTTTGCCTTCCAGGACGGCTGTAACCTCTCATTGAATGAGGAGATGGCACCGCAAGGAGGTGTCATAGATTTCAACTTGGATTTCAACCAAGTTGATATGGACTACTAGGGTCCTCTAATGGACGTAGTCAGTAGTAAAGAAAAGGAGGGACTGCCTTCACTGTTGAGGGTAACCACTCAAGAAAATGTTTCACGCAAAGGTAAAAACATGATAGCGGAGCGAGATCTGATGGAGGGGCCCAGTCGTCTGCCCTCCATGGTAGATACTTCAGCAAGGGACCTGATAGCCGCCTGTAATGAACGATTACCGAATACTCCGCTCTGCAGGACGTAGCGTAGAAATGCTAGCCGAAAGAAGCAGAGAGCCTTTCTGCGACAGGAATGCAAACGTCAGAGAACCGTGAACAATTTTCTTACCCCCATTCCTGAGGGACAAATTTACGACCCAGATCTTAGAGAAACTTCTGTCAACTTACCCACTACGGATGAAGAGTCAGGATTTGTGACAGAATCAGATGTGCTCCTAGTTTCAGATATCTTATGCAATTGTTGCCCAACATGCAGCGTTGAGGTACCAGCCAGGACATCAGTCATGGGCGCATTTGTAGAATGTCTGAATTTCAATGTTTTGCATTTACAACACTTCAGTACATTGGAAGTCTACAATTCAAGCATTAACAGGTCTCAGACTTCAGACTTCGTGATAGATGAGCCATATATCCCGCTAGGGACAGACAAATGTATACCATGGAGCCCAAGGTCATACATCCCACTAGAGGCTGAATCTCATGTTCCCGATCGACCAACACTAGTTTGGGTTCCCACCGATATTCGAAGGAAGAAACGCCTGCAATAGCTGCCAACCCCTGGTATGGTAGAATACTACAACATAAGCAGAGTAAATAAAAGAGAATTTGAGCTCTATGAAGAAGTTCAGGGAAAGTTCATCAATATACTAGAAGGTCTAGAGCTATATACGAGGGTTTTTTCTAAAAGTCATGAGAAAAGCATTCTAGACTACATCTTCGATTTAAGAGAAAGAGGCCGAGCGGGCCTTCTCATGGAAAGGACATATTCTGAGCCAAAGAAATGGATGAGGGGAAAGGGAAGAATCACCATCCAATGCGGCTGTTCTTATAACTTCATGAACTACAAACAGGGGAATCCGCCTAGGATCCTCAGATATGACCAAGTGGATCTGTTGTCACCAATGATAAAATGGATCATCAAGAGAATGGTCAAGTGTAATATTCTACCTGCTACTTGCATTCCCAACAGTTGCATCATTAACATTTATGAAGAAGGTGATTGCATTCCCCCGCACATTAACCATTATGATTTTGTGAGACCTTTCTGCATGGTCTCGTTCATGAGTAAAAGCAATATTCTATTTGGGAAATAAATCAATATCGTCGGCCCTGGTGAATTCAGAGGTTCTATGGAGATTCCTCTTCCAATCGGTTCAGTACTTGTTCTCAAGGGCAACGGTTCAGATGTTGCCAAACATTGCATTCCAAGAGTACTACACCGTAGGGTGTCTATGACTTTCCGCAGGATGAATAACAGTAAAATACCGTATGGATTCCAGCAGGACCCAGAATTGGAGGAGTTATTTCCGTACGACCTGTGAGAAGGTTGTACCTCTAAGTAAATGTGAAAGGAACTCTTATTCTGGAGCATGACTTAGAAGGTTTGTTTGATCAGGAGCTCGACATACCTGATACAGAGAGTTTACTTTCTTTCTTTTAACAGCATGACATGTATCTGATATATTTAGTCTACGATGTATTCACAGCATGAGATGATTTGGATGTACTCCAACATGGATTATACATTGTACCTTTTTAAGGCGTTAGCCTATCTTTGTCCTGTAACATCTTTATTGAAGCAGATTAATGGATGTTTCTCTCAAATTGTGTCTT
>NEWO01001043.1:50312-68585 GCA_003013225.1 Phalaenopsis aphrodite | reverse complement strand
CGGTCCTTACATTCCAACACTCTCTTTTGAGAATTGACTTACATTTCAATTCCCATTTCTGAATCAGTCCTAAATTTCTGATTCATTACATTTAAGGTCGGTCCTTACATTCCGACACTCTCTTTTGAAAATTGATATACATTTCAATTCTCATTTTCACATTTCTGATTCATTACATTCGATGTCTGTCCTTACATTCCTACATTCACTTTTGAGAATTGAGACCTAAATTTCAAGTCTCATTTTTGAATCAGTACCTAAATTCTGATTCTCATCTTTTGAGGTTGATAGCTAAATTTCAACTCTCCCTGAGATTGATACCTAAATTTCAAATCTCATTTTTGAATCAAGACCTAAATTCTTCTTCTCATCTTTCGAGGTCGATACCTAAATTTTGACTCTCTCCCTGAGATTGATACCTAAATTTCAAATTTTATATTTGGAGCAGTACCTAAATTTTGATTCTCATCTTTTGAGGTCGATACCTAAATTTTAACTCTCCCTGAGATTGATACCTAAATTTCAAATCTCATTTTTGGATCAGTACCTATATTCTGATTCTCATCTTTCAAGGTCGATACCTAAATTTTGACTCTCTACATGAGATTGATACCTAAATTTCAAATCTCATTTTTTGATCAGTACCTAAATTTTGATTCTCATCTTTTGAGGTCTTTACCTAAATTCCAACTCTTCCTTTCTTTTCGGGATTGATATCTAAATTTCAATTCCCACCTCGGGGTCAGCACTTGCATACTGGCTCTAATCCTCTAGAACATTCTAAAATTTCATTACTCGTAATCCACTCTCCAATCCCCAGCGAGAGTCCCTATTCTTGACTTGATCAAACACTCGCCTACTAATTCCCCAGCAGAAATTAATCACACACACAACTCTACGCATACTTTCGGGTCTTTTGACTTAGGAGTTTGTAATTGTTTTTTGTTGATCTCCTCGGTCAACGCCAATACGCGTGGTGTGCTTGTCCATCACACCCCACCTATTGGGGGTCCATTTGTTGTCCGCATTTTCGGTTGAGGTTTAGTTTTTGCCTCTTTAGTAGCCTAAGGTCTAGCCAAAGGATTTTCCTATTGACTATTCTTAGACAACTAGAAAAGGCACCCTCACCATTAGAAATTTCAAACTCTTCTCTATCCAACTTGAGGTTCCACATGTTGGTCTCAACCTCTAAATACTTAGTTGGTGGGGTCACTATGGGGGAAACTCAAGATGAGTCACCCTTAGGACTGCTGGACCTTAGGGTTGACCATGGGTGTTGGTCTGGAGCTAAGGCACTCACTACACTCACTACACTCATCTTCACCCACAATCACACACAACCCTAAACTCAATTTCTAGCCTAGGTCCCTTTATCATTTTCGGATACTCATATAGATGGTCCCCTAAACCTATCAGCCCTAGGGCTATGGTTTGGGTAAGACCACTACATAGAGGACCCAAAATGGGGTTTCCATTGGTCCATGGTTTTTTGGTGATGGTTGGTACCTCATCTCTAACAAAACACCCATCTTGGTCTTTTACCCCTAAAACACCCCCAAATTACCAAAATACCCTTCCATAGTACACATTTAGGGGCAAATGTGTAATTTTGGAAATTTAGCCTTATTTAACATTTAGGCTTAAGTCAAGGAGGGAAATGGACAACATCTGATCTTAATCAATTTATTTGATGTTTGGAACACAATGGGTTAAATGGTAGAAACTAATCTCACTTTCTTAATTAAGTTAATAAATTTCTAAATTATTAAAATTTAAAAACTTATTAAAATTAAATGATCCTGGACTTGGGGTTATGACTTTTGAAGTCAATAATTAATCAATTTAATACCCCTATTTTGATTTTCAAATAAAAAAAAATTAAAATTATGAATCGTGACCATTTAAAGCTTAACATTTTCAAAACTAATTAAGACACTCACCTAGGTCTTAAGGGCTTAGTGGTAACTTAGGCCAAATCAAAATTTTCTAAATGAGGATTAGAGAAATAAAACACCACTAAGCCTAAAAAAAAAAAAAGAGTTGGCTAAGTGTTCAAGTTACACCGACTTTCCCTTTAAGGAAATTCACTCACATAATTTTTAAATTAAATGATAAATCATAATTACCCCTTTCTTACGGATAATTAAGACAGTAATGTTCACTGAGCATTAGAAGTATTCACGGTATGAACCGTTCAACAACATAATAAGTTTAAATGGACTCAAGGTTTTTCACCAGTTGGTGAGAGGGAGGCATGGACCTGCTTCCTCCTCCTAACTTGTTGGATACCTCAGAGGTATATTAAACTTAATATACTTTGCTCAATGAAATCATCATTAATTAAACTTTTAAGGACTCACCAAAATACAACATAGCGTTAGGAAAACCACCAGAACTCTACTTTTTCTGCTCTTCATAAATGCCCTCACATGCATTTTTAAGTTTCAGGTGGTGGAACGAGAAGACTCACCAGGTACGCTTTTACAGTTTAAAGTGTCATCTTTCTTGTGCCTTTTCCTTACATGCTTTATGCTTACGTTATTTCCTTTTGTACTTGCATTTACCTACAGGTACGTAAACCACATAAACTTGCATGTTAACCAAAACCAAAACCAAAACTAAAATCAACCAAGATCAAATCCATCGCCACAACATTCAAAATATAAAATAACTCAAAATTTAATCACAAACATCACACAAAACTACAATTGTGACTAAATTAAGATGTCTCTATCAGATGATCGGGAATCCCTTGGAGGAGGTAACCTACGGTTGCTAACGAGGCTTCCCACGGTTTAAATGAAATTATGGAACACATTAAGTTGGGTTTAGTAAATTCATTTGGACTAAGTAAATTAAATTGAAAATAAGGGTGCTGGAAAGAGGGAACCGTAGGATCCTAACCGGTGTCGCTCTAATCAACTTTAATATGCCCTCATAAAATTTAAAGAACTTCAACCATAGGGCCACCTGATTTGATAGTATAACTTGACACACTAGAAAACTCAAACTCATCGCAGTGAGGAGCTTGGAGCTAGCATGGTGGGCAGCACGACCATCTTCAACAGTAAAAGTTGTTTTCTCCAGCTAAACCAATCTTCCTTCCTTAGACTTAAACAATAAAGTCGTAGGACTTCGAAGTTGCTTGCTTATGCAACGTAAATCCTCACATCATCTTTAGGCCTTTGCATACCCCTGCTATACAATATAAGCCCTAACTCATCTTAGGATTCCAAGGTTGTCGTTTTTCACGACTTAAATCCTCACATCTTCCAAGCTATTTGTGTGATCGTTCACACGAATGTAAGCCCTAAGTAATAAAATTGGTAGGATGAAACACTTAAATTTTTCTCCTCTAAATTGAAGCCAAACATTAGGATAACTTGGGAAGTCACTGAGGTTCTCCTCTAGGATCCATGACATCCCCTAGTTCTTCCTTCTTTGGATTCTACAATAAAATGTTCCAAATTTGAATCAATCCTCTTTCACACCTCTCCGTCTGATTTCGTTGAAAAGTCCTACCCTTTGAAATTTCTTGAAGATAATATTTCCTAATTTTTACCGAGAGTCTTCTTAAGTGACTTTGGTCATTTAAGATGTAATTAACTATAGGGGCTTGCCCTTATAGGAAGTATGTCTGAACCCAGCTTAATATAAACCCCATTTAATCCTTTATATTAAATAGGGGAACTTGTCGGCAAATACAAAGGTTTCGCAGACCACACAAACATCATACTTTCCTTACTTTATTTGATCGAGTCTCATCCTCAAGTCTTATGTTTATCCTTCGGGATAGATAATGAATTTAAGGTACAACGCTCTTTTATTTTAAACTATGAAAAATATGGGGTCAGTTTAATTTCATACTTCAACGTCCTTCCGAAGCGGGCGACGGGATTTCAATTCCGGCGACCGACAGCTTCTAACGGGCAACTCCCCACAAACCCCTGAAATAGCGTCGACAAGTGATTTATCCGATCATTCATTGTTTCATATTCATTCTTCTTTGTATCTTCTAAGGATATCTCGTAATGAGGTTTCTTCTGTCTTGTCATCATTACCTCATCTTCAAAACTATCTTCATCACTAACGTTGATGATTGGCTTAGTCCGTTCAACAATTAACTTGATCCTTCCTTGTCCACGTCTCCGGCCTTGACCTTGGGTGCGTGAACTAAAAGAACTTTAACCAACTTGTTGTAAGAGAGTGGTGGAAGATCACTCAAGTGGAGTTGAATGGTCTCCTCTTTGTAATTCTTCGGAATCTTCAGCTTTGTTTGTGATAACTTCACGAGAGAAGATGGTCTTCTTTCGAGGTGCATAGTAGGCAACATCTTCGTGGATACCAACTTCATGCACTGAAAATGGTTGTAGGTCTCCTTTGATGCAATTTTATTGACCATCTTTGCAGTATTTGATGCATTGGTGCAGAGGTGATGAAATCATATTGTGTTTATGAATCCATGATCGACCAAGCAGAGCGTTAAAAGAGGTCTTGGCGTCGATGATATGAAATTTAGCGGTTGTCACGAGTTCTCCAACCTTCATAAGTAATGTAATTGATCTGAGGGCTCTTTCTCCCTTTTGATTGAATTCTCTTAACATCGTTTTATCAGTCATAAGCTCTTAAGCTTCAATATCCAAATAGGCCAATGTTTGTAGGCTCATCAAGTTAAGAGAAGCTCTAGGAGCTACTAAAAATTTGGATAGCACAAATCTGTCACTGTTGACGGAGATGTAGAGTGGAAAATTGTGGTCGGCGGTACCGAACAACAAGTCTTCATCTGTGAAAGTTACCCTAGACTATTTTTTCAATGAACAAACTTCATCTGAGGAAGTGCTGGCCAATTGAGCTAAGCAAATTTTTGGGTCAAGCAAAGCTATAATCAGAGACTCTCTCATCTCGTGTGATAGGATCAGAGCATTGTAGATGCTTAATTGGGCCGGCAACTTCCTAAGATGAGCTAGCATATTGTAATTTATTTTGTATGATACTTTGATTTTGTCTAGATCATGTGGTTCTTCCACTGGAGGAGGTGGGGGTATCTCCTCTTGAGTCATTTTATGATTTCCTTTATCTGTTGGAGCTGCTCTTGGTGGTAACACTTTTCTGTTCCTTAAGTTAGCTTCTGTAATTTCTTCTTCTTGAGATATCATTGTTGAATCTTCTGGTGTCTCCTCTTCATTGGAAAGATCTAAGTTGATGGTAAGCGGTGTACCGTGATGCTCAAGAATTGTCTCCTCGTTATCGGTACTTTTGTAAATGGTATCATTGATGTTTTCTTTGGACTTGACAATAGATTCATCAGACTCGAGTACAATTTAAGGATCATTTTGGGGATCAAGATCAAAGTTAGATTGTTCATAATCAGTTAAGTTATCACTAGAGACTGTTAAAACGTAGCCAAAATCACAATCATTATATTTATAAGACCCCGAAGGGATAAAAAGATAATCATACAAAGTCAAAGGTTCGAGGATTTTCTTCCCCGAATCTGAGACAACTAATCTGGTAGAGGCAGACCCTATCCTACCCCTCGTGCTTTCCATCTTTGTAGTGACACTTTTCTTTTTCTTCTTTGTCCTTGATGATTATGAATCTTCTGGCAAAACCTTCATCTCGGGTTTGGTATGTTGTGAACTATGAATGGAAGCTTGTCTTGATGCAGACTGGATATTGTTCAGTATTTTCTTGGATGATCTGCTCCAAACCTCATTCTATTCTCCTTCTCTGGTATATGCAGAAGACTATTTTGATGGATCCTGTATTTGATTGAGGACCCCCTTGAGTTTATCCCAAGTTGTACTCCATCCATCTGTTCCAGTATACGGATCGATTGGGGAGATTGGCTCGGCCGAAATCATATTTATGGAAACCTTTTCAGGTTCTCTTAAATATTCTTTCGAGATTGTTATGTTCTCTTTTTTAAGATTCCTCTCGAACCAGTCTTTAAAGACGAAGCATTTTTCTATAGTGCGCCCAAGCAATTGGTGGTATGGGCAATAATTTGGTTCATTCTTTCTATCCACCTCTTTGGACTTTTTCGGATCTGGTAGTCTGAACTCTGGCTTCTTCATCAGACTTCTGAATATTTTAGGTATAGCTTCATCTTTAAAAGAATACACCGTTTTACGTCGTTTTGACAGGGACATTTTCTTATCCCCTATTCGAGGCGATCCTTCTTTAGGCGGTCGCTGGTTGGATTGACTACTCTCTTTCTGAGCATACTATGATGAAAACTGACGAGGCTCTTCTGCTTATATCTTCATCGGCTGCTTTCTTTTGTCGATGGTCGCTACTACTCCTAATTTCTTTTCTAACGCTCTGGTCACCTTAGCCTTTTTGTGTGGCTACATGTGCTTTATTTCCTCTTGAAGACTGTTGGCTTTACTGAGTAGCTTCTCGAAGGATTTAATGGTGAGTCCTTTGAGCAAGAAAGCTACTAGCCCATGATGCTCTTGAGTAGAATTTCAATTGCATGATGTTTCTATAGCTGGGTTCACATTTCATGCTAAGGTTTTCCCACCACAAAATATAGTCCACCAAAGTTTCACTAGGCTTTTGTTTTTCCATCATGAGCTCTCCAATAGACACATGATGTTACGCTCCGGCGAATCTTTTCACAAACAACTGTTCGAACTCGGAAAATGTTTTAAATGACCCATTAGGAAAGCCAGTGTACCAGTCGAAAGCAATTCCTGACAAGCTACTGACGAACTGAAGGAATAGTAGAGCTTCACTATTTCTCGTGTTGCCAAAACTGGCTCGAAAATGTGTTATATGCTGTCTGGGATTCCCAGTCCCATCAAATATCTTGAAGTTTGGGGTCACAAAACCCTTGAGGAAAGGCACGACATCAAATTCCTCCGGGTAAGGTCTACCCTTTAGAACCAATGCCCCACCCTTAAATTTGGTTAAGGCGTCCCGCACTTGTTCAACCAGTTGCTAGAAATCCTTTTCTGGTATAGCACCTGATGGAGAATCCTTTCTATGTCGCTCGTCTCTGTTTGCTGAAGCAACCTCTCTTCTTTCATCTGTGATGTGTACTATTTCTGGCTAATTGATCTCTGGAGAAGCCAATTGCAGAGCTTGTGATTACCCCTGAATGGTGGTCATGGCGGTCATGGCTGCGGTCATCTCTTCTATTCTTTTCTCCAGTAGAATAACTTACTCATCCCTTAGGAGGACAACCCTACGTAGCTCATCTACGACGTTCTCTTTGGTGTGAGATTGAGCCTCAAGCGTAGATGTGGTGGCTCTTGTTTCAATTACATAGACATCCATGAAATCTTCTTCCAGGTAATCATTGTAATCAAAATTTTTCTCATCGCTATCGACGAAAACTCCGTGTTCTCGAGCTAACTCGAAAACTCGATCCCGAGTTTCTCAACTTTCTCTTTAATTATTGATTCCTTGATCACTTTAAGATCTGGAGGACCCTAATGGACATCCTCTACTTGTTCCTCCATCTCGTCGGCTATTGTTGCGACAATGTCAGATATTTCAGACCCTGGTTTCACTTCTTGACCCACGGGCTCACTGGACTGTATCGGTGCAGCGAACTTGGGTACCCATACCTTTTTCTTTTTCGACAATGATGTTTCAGGATGGAGTGTCTTTGTAGAAACATCAATATGCCGAGGGAAAGTATGCTCCCCGTGGTGTAGACCATCTATAGTGCCAGGTAATCGTCTTGTCTTTCCCGTTAGGAATGTAGAAATATCTCCATAATGGGTGACGGGTAAGATTTTCGGACCCAGCCTTGACTTAACCGGTCGACGGCATGCGGTCCTGGCGGCGGTATAATCAGTAGTAATTATTGCGGTATTAACTCTGTTCCCTAAACGAAACCAAACAGGGATGCGAATAGGCGGCAATCCAGTTGTCTTGTGAGACTGTCTAGCGGACTTGACGCCCTTTAAAATTTCTTTTTTCATCTGAAGGGCAATTGCGTCTCTTACTCGTTTAAGTAACTCGCTAACTGAACATCCATCTTTAGTAGCTAGCCTTTTGAAAACCGCACTAATTCGGGTGATAAGAGTGAATTTCTTTCTCTCTTCACCATGTCCATGAAGTGGTGATAATGCGGTGGCGATTCTCCGGATACTCTCATATCCATCGGTATCCGTCAAAGGATGTAATCTACTCCCTTGTAGGAGTGGATAGATTTTCGGCAATCCTTCTTCATCTTGATGAGGCTCCTCCTCAACGGGTATTTTTCAAGAGCCTGGGCTTTGACGACCCTCCGAACCTTTTTGTTACGGCTCCTTTTTTGGGTTCGAGTCAGCGGTACAGTCCTTAAACTTTATCCGATTTCAAACATGGGTGGTGGGACAGTTAATCCCTCAGTCGAATCCCACATGAAAATTTAAAGAGTCCTTAATGGCCTTCTGAACCACTCTGTTCAAAGATGGTTGAACGGCTAGTCCTGAAGTCCAAGGAGTTACCCGTACTTTCCCAAGACAAAAATGGGTAAAGTATGCCAACAGAAGAAGAGTAATTTGGTCCAAAAGAGACATGAACACATTACTGATGTGTGAAGGTAATATTTCTTGATTTGTATGGAGAGAAAAGCTTGTCCTCAGCGGAGTCGCCAGAAGCTGTCGGCGTTATTTTTTATTGTAGGAGTTGCCCGCAAGAAACTGTCGGTCACCGGAATCGAAATTTCGTCGCCTGCTTCGGAATGACGTTTTAATTTACATATATATTTAGTTTTAGAAAAATATGAAATCAAACTGACCGCATATTTTTCATAGTTTAAATGAAAGAGCGTTGTACCGCAAATCATGTATCTATCTCGAATGATAAACACAAGACTTGAGGATGAGACTCAATCAAATAAACTAAGAAATATATAACACTTGTTTGGTTTGCGAAACCATTTTATTTGCCGACAAGTTCTCATATTTAATATAAAGAATTAAATAAGGTTTATATTAAGTTAGGTTCAAACATGCTTCATATAAGGGCAAGCCACTAAAGTTAATTACATCATAAATGACCAAAATCACCTAAGAAGACTCTCAATAAAAATCAGGAAATATTATCTTCAAGGAGTTTCAAAGGGTAAGACTTTTCAATGAGATCGGACGTAGAGGTGTGAAACAGGATTGGTTCAAAATTGGAACATTATGTTGTAGAATCCAAAAGAGGAAGAGCTAGGGGATGTCATGGATCCAGAGGAGAACCTCGGAGACTTCCCAAGCTATCCTAATGTTTGGCTTCAGTTTTGAGAAGAAATTTTTAAGTGTTTCATCCTGCCAATTTTATTAGTTATGGCTTACATTCGTGTGAAATTATCACACAAATAGCTTGGAAGATGTGAGGGTTTAGGTCGTGACGGACGACAACTTTGAAATCCTAAGACGAGTTAGAGCTTATACTGTATAGTAGGGTTGTACGAAGGCCTAAAAATAAGGTGAGGATTTACGTTGCATAAGAAAGCAACCTCAAAGTCTTATGGCTTTATTGTTTATATCTAAGGAAGGAAGATTGGTTTAGCTGGGGAAGCCAAGTTTTGCTGTTGAAGATGGTCGTGTTGCCTACCATGCTAGCTCCAAGCTCCTTGCCGCGAAGAGTTTGAGTTTTCTAGTGTGTCAAGTTATGATGTCAAATCTGGTGGCCCTATGGTTGAAGTTCTTTAAATTTTATGAGGGGCATGGTAAAGTTGATTAGAGCGACATCGGTTAGGATCCTACAGTTCCCTCGTCCCGGCACCACTATTTTCTATTGGATTCACTTAGTCCAAATGAACTTACTAAACTCAACTTAATGAGTTCCATAATTTCATTTAGACAGTGGGAAGCCTCGTGAGCAATCGTAGGTTACCTCCTCCAAGGAATTCTCGATCATCCGATAGAGACGTCTTAATTTAGTTGAAGCTGTAGTTTTGTATGATGTTTGTGATTAAATTTTGAGTTGTTTTATATTTTGAATGTTGTGGGGGTGAGTTTTATCTTGGTTGATTTTAGTTTTTTGTTTTGGTTTTGGTTTTGTGGCTATCCTAGCTGTTTTAGTTTTCATGCAGGGTGACGTCATTGTTTAGCATGCAAATTTGCAGGTACAAAAGTATAATATGAAAGCATAAGAAAGACAACACTAAAAACTGTAAAAGCGTACCTGGCGAGTCTTCTCGTTCCACCACTTGAAACTCAAAAAGCATGTTAAGGCAGTTTATATGAAACAGGGAAGTAAAATTTTGACGACTTACCTAACCCTATGTCATATCTTGGTGAGTCCTTATTAATTTGATGAAGGATGATATTTGTTAAGCAAAATATATTAAGTTAGTGGGTCTTCGAGGTATCCAACAGATCTAGAGAAAGAAGCAGGTTCGTGCTACTTTCTCGCTGCCTGGTGGAAAATCCCGAGTTCTTTTAAACTTATTATGTTGCTTAATAATTCATCTTGTAAACACTCTAATGCTCAATGAACATTGATGTATATTTTATCCCTAAGAGTAAGGTAATTATCATTTGTAATTTAATTATAAATATTATGTGGGTGAAGACCCTTAATGAGGCAAGTTAATTTTATTGGAACACTTAGCCAAATTTTGGTCCTAACTGTGCTTGTAGTGTTTGAAAGATGTTCCAATTTTAATTGCATTTGTTTTTCTAATACTCATTTAAATGAAACTTGATTTAGCCTAAGTCACTACTAAGCCCTTAAGACATAGGTGAGTGTCTTAATTAATTTTGAAAAGGTTAAGCTTTAATTGATCATGATTCATTATTTTAATTTCATTTGAAAATCAAATAGGGATATTAAGTTGATTAATTTTTTACTTCAAAGGTCATACCCCTAAGTCCTAGGTTCATTTTACTTAATAAACTTCCAAATTTTAATAATTTAGAAATTTATTAACTTATATTTTTAATTAAGAAAGAGAGGGTGGTTTCTACCAATCAACCACCCCTTGTGTTTCAAACATCCAAATTAAGATCAGAGGTTGCACATTTCCCTCCTTGAATTAAGCCTAAATGTTAATTAAGGCAAAATTTCCAAAATTACACATTTGCCCATAAGGCTCTAACACTTCATAATTCATCAAATTTAATTCAAATCACTTTGAAATTTTTATCCTACCTCATTCATGGGTCAATTAAGACATCAGAGAAGAAAATGTGATTTTTGAAAATTTAACTTAATTTATATAATTATTTTCATGCAAAAATAGATTTTTCAAAGAAAATTCCTAACTTGACCAAGGTAAATCCTAATCCCTTAAAATTCTACTGGAGGTGGATCTAGACCAGAGAAGCCTTTGGACCAAATTTCATGATTTTTTGATTTTTTTTTTAGTTTTAAGAATTATTTTAAATTCTGGGGTATTTATTAAATATAAAATATTTTAAATGGGGAAAATTAAGTTTTGTATCATTGAAAAATCTTACTAAGGTCAGAGAGCCAAGAGGAGAAAATTTTTTATTTTTCTAAGTTTTATTTGATTTATTGGAATTATTTTAGTGAAAATCCATTTTTAGCCTTTAAAAAATTATTTTTATGCTTTAAAATTCAGTATCTTTATTTAGAAAACCAGAAAAAATATTCTAATTATTCCTAAGTTCTTAGAAAGCAATTTAGAACATTTCTATGAATTTTATTATTTTTGTGATTTTTATGGATTTTTAATTATTTAAATATTTCAAAAAGGCTAAAAATGAAGTTTTTATTTTAAATATTATTTTATTTTTAGAAAATACCCTTGATCAAAGAGAACTCAAAAAACAAAGTATTATAATTTTTCAACTTTTATTTTAATTATTAAAAATCATTTAAGTGCAAAAAATGTTAATTAACTTGAAAAATTAACTTAAGTTACCAAATGAATTCAAAAAGCTTTAAAATTTTTATGGTGAGTTCTCTGGATCCTAGAAAATAATGGAGATAAAAAATCAAGTCATTTTGTTGTTTGTATTTTTCAAAATTAATTATCATAGTGATTTAGGGTTTGTAAATATTAGGTGTATTTTGAATGATTTAGCTCATGAAAAATTTTCCTAAAGACTGTCTGGTCATCATAAACTTTCCAAAAAATTTTTGGATTTTTCTAAGTAACATGCTAATTTCCATGATTATTTTAAGCAAATAATGCACATAAACTTGAAAAATATGATTTTCTGTCTAAGGAGCTCCTTTGACTTTGAAAAAATGAGGGAATGTTCCCTAAGACAAAGACAACAACATGTTAAAATTTCAAGTCATGGTGATATTACCACATGCTTGGAGAATCAAAACATCCAAATCAGTGTTTAATTAATTAAAAATAAAAAATGCATCAAATGGACTTAAAATTATTTCCACATTATTCTCATTTGGCCACTGAGCAAGAGGGTATTATTATTTTATTTTTATGATTTTCCTACACCAAGATATGAATTTTTAAAGCTAGGGATCATTTTCTGATTTTTTAAATCCCCATTTATCTATTTAAACGCGCGACACTAACTGTATCTGAGGCAGCTCTGAAGGCAAGCGTGGCATGCTCTGGTTGGACGCCGCCATCCATGTAGCCGCTGACTCGACCCGCGGTTAATGTAAGGAAATGTTGTTCGGCTCGATCTCCTCCGTCCATCCGATACACGCGTGATCGGACAGCTCCCCGTCATCATCCTCGATAGAGTGATCCCGTGACCGTCCATAATAAAATCCTAAGATCTCAGCCTAGACTCAACCAAATCACCTCAGGTTTGATCATATGGACTCATCTAAGTGTGACAAACATATTTATACGGTAATCATGCAATTAAATTAAGCCTAATCAAATGGTGAATCAAAATAGGCTCGGGAGGAGGAGAGGTTCAAAACCTTGGCTCTGAGAAGGTAAGCTTCAATCACACAGTCTCGGCACGTATGTTGAGGCCCAAAGAATCTAGGGATTAAGCCTCTTTCTATGGTGAAATGTCTAGACCCAAATTCGACCACCGATTTCAGACGTTGGTCTAGAACTTTGCTAGGGGCTCTGTGGAAGGGGGATTTGATAAAGCTTTGGCTTCTTTCAATGTGGTGAAGGTGTGGGTGAGTTTAATTTGAGTTTGCTGGAGTTTAGAGGTGTGGATAGCTTTGTCCTATCTCCGACAAGGTTTTGAGCTCAAAAATTTGGCTCCGCCAAGTGGATTCAGGGAAATGTGGTGGTTGAGTTGCACTGAGGAGGTATCAAAGAGTCTTTAGGATCAAATTGGGGAAATCTTTTAGAGGAATTTTCAACTCTACCTCCATGGCTGTGGAGGGGAGCATTTTATAAAAATGGCCTTAAGCTTGCTGCCATAGCTAATTAGGGGGTGAAATGTGCTGCCAAGGTTGAGGGCAGAGAGGCTCTAAGCTTCAATTTGGATGAGGTGGCCTCTAGGTTTGAATTGGGTTTAATCCCATGGGGATGGCTATCGATTTAGCTATTTTTCGGGCACTAGGCTGGCCGGCCGGCCAGGGGAGGTGGCTAGGGAGGTCAGGGAACCCAGAGAAATATGTCACAGCAATTTAATGTGTTTAGGCTTTGTTTTGGCAAAAATATCCTAAGTTTAAGCAAATATGGCATGAAATCCCTTAATTTACGGGCCCTTAGGTGGTTTTACCAGGTTTAGGCTGACCACTAGGGTCCAACTAATGGATGTGGAGTCATTAATTTGGTGACTTTGGGGTAGTTAGGCCATCTTTAATGCATGGGTTCAATGTGGGTTCAAGTGATCAAAGCTTGGGTTTGTGCTAGGCTACTCATTTCAATTGACCAAATTGATTGATAAACATTGTGTAGATGATTTTTATGAAGATTTTTGGTGAAGGGTTGAAGTAATTTTGAGTTCAATTGGAGGGTCAATTTGACGGATTTTTGAAATTTGGTCAATTTGGGCATATTGGGCTAGACATGGGTCTAGGTTAAGCTAGCCTTGGGCTAAGTCCAAATTGAATGATTCAAATGATCAAGGGAGATGTTGTGAAGATTTTTTATGAAGGAATGGAGTGGAAATTTTGGGGCTAAGTTCGTCAATTTGGTGAGATTTGGAGACATGGCCAATTTAGGGAAAATTTGGGACTTTTTGGACTTGGGTTGAAATCAAATGAAATTGAGGCTTCACGAAGACCAATTGAAGGTCAATTTTCATGTATGGGAATGTTATGAAGGTTCTTCAATACAAATTGTGGCCAATTGAGTGGGCTATGGGTTCAATTTATTGAAACCAAGTCATGGGGCCAAAATTGGGGTTTTAGATCTAAATCAAAATTGGGTTCAAATAATGGACCAATTGAGCTTGGATTTGGTCTATATTGGTCACATGGAGGGTGAATTTGAGTTTTGGATTGAAATTTGGTGAGATTGGGATCAAATTGGTGGACATCTGAGGTAGATTTGGGGAAAATATGGGCATTTAAAGGGCAATTTGGGGGTTTAGGTCCAAAGTGGTCAAATTGACCAAATTGGGTCATGTGATAGTGAAGAAAAATGAAATTAAGAATATTTGGGAGGTTTTTGGAATTTTTTGTGTTTTTTGGGAATTTTTGGAATTTTGGGGTAAGAGGGGTATTTTGGTAATTTGGCAAATTTTGGTGATTTTTGGTAGTTTGGGTGTTTTCAAGGTGTTTGAAATGATTTTTGAACCAACTTAGGTATTTTGGGTAGGTTTGGGAATTTTGGCCAAATTTGGGGTCCCATGGGTATCTAGGTAATTTGGGAGAATTTAGGGGCAAAAGGCTAAGTTGGGTATCTCGTTAGAGTTGGAGTGCCAACCACCATCTATAAGCCATGGACCAATGGAAATCCCATTTTGGGTCCTTTATGTAGTGATCTTAACCAAACCCTAGCCTAGGGCTAGTTGGTCTAGGTACCACCTACATGAGTCTCCCAAAAGTATCAAGGGACCAAAGCCAGAATATTCAGTTTAAGATTGTGAGTGATTGTGAGTGTAAGTGATTGCAAGTGAGTGCTTAGCCTTAGACCAACACCCAGGGTCAACTCTAAGGTCAAGCAATCCTAAGGGAACTCATCTTGAGCTCCCCCATAAGACTCCACCTACTAAATGCTAGAGGTTATGACAAATATGTGGAACTTCAAGTTGAGTAAAGAAGAGTGTAGAATTTCTAATGGTGAGGGTTCCTTGTCTAGTTTTCTAAGAATAGTCAATAGGAAAGTCCTATGGCTAGACCTTAGGCTACTAAAGAGGAAAAACTAAACCTCAACCAAAAGTGATGGCAACACTTACATTCTATAAATTTAGTTTGAATATCCAATAATGTTATATGGCGTGCTAGTTTTAGAATAGCAAAACTTGACCTTCTATCTAATGATCAAATCTCTAAAAATGTGTTTCATTGCAATAACAAGCAATTCTTGTGAATATGCTTAAAATTACACACATAAGTTGGCATTGAATGTAATGTTAACTTAATTCATAATATGTTACACTAATATGCAATCATACTTTGGTATAATTTTTTGTTCATCGACTTCCTAATATGCAATCATACTTTGGTATAATTTTTTGTTCATCGACTTCCTGTTGGAATTTTATCTAGTTATGTATTTTAGCTCATAAGACTTTTGGTATTTTTCATGCTTCCATGCCAAACTTTTTAATAAGTTTATTTTTTTTATTTCATTCGACACAAAAGTGGTCTAATTTGTTCTTGTTTTGCTAAAACTCAAAAAAATATATTAGTTTTTTTTTTCTTATTCAACTAATATTTATTGCTCATCATTTTAGAAGATTTTTAATACATTGAATCATTTGTTGCTCCAATTAGCTTTTTCATCAATCAACATAGATTTAAATATTCAAAATATCATAGCTAGATTTTCTAATAAATAATGTGGTGTATCAGTCGTTTCCTTAATTTATTTTTCAGTATAAATGTAGTAAGTCTATTATATCAAGCCTTAGAAGCTTACTCCAACCCATATAATGCCTTATTAATTCGAGTAAATGATTGAGATATGTTGAGCTTTTAAGCAGTGTAGCTACTCAATATGTGCACATCTTCCTTCATGATTTTATTCAAGAAAACATTTTTGACATCCTTTGTGTAAAATTTGAATCCTTTAAAGCATGCAAATGTCAGAACTAAAAAAACGCGGCACTTTATATATGGGCTATCACAACAGTAAAAAATCATTGTAATTGCTAGCACTGCAAGGATTTTTGGCAGCGCTTTTAAAACCTTCGTTGAACAATCTTAGCGGCGATGTTTTATTAGCGGATTTAACTTCTAGTAACATTACAACGGTTAAAACCACTGTTAATTGTTAGTGCTACAAAGGCTTATTGTAGCGGTTAAAAACCCGTTGATAAAGACTTTTAGCGATGCTAACTTTTGCAGCAATTTTAACTGCTATTTTAATTATAATGGTTAAAACTGCTACTAATTATTAGTGTTGTAAAGAGTTTTAATAGCGGTTCTAAAACACTGGGAAATATTTCCAGTTGCGATCATTCTTTGTAGTGGTTTTACCTGCTATTGATTTCAAGATATTTTAATTATTTTTTATAATTTTATAGGTTTTCAATGTCTTGTATATGTAATAATATAAATATATATGAAAAAAGAATTACATATGTATTTCTATGTCTAACACAGAGTACAAATGTAAAAATTGAAGATTGTGTTACATATGGAAATACATAAAAATGGGTGGTATGCACGTAAATGACACAAATATGAAAGACAATGCACAAAAAAAATACATAATTTATAAAATAGTACTAATACTAAAATACCTCAAACCATATATCAATTAATTATTTAAAAAAAGTATTTTGTCAGAATAAAAATATATAAATTCTACGAACTAAAGATTAATATCCCGTAAATAATAAAATATCTAGCAATCCATGAGATAAACATACATTAACTTTACAATAAATGAAATCAAATTACATTAAACAAAAGTGCACATAGAAAAGATGATCAGTACGTGAGATTCTCCCTCAATTCATCATTTAGATTAAGGTTTATTACATTCTTGTTAAGAATAAACACAGAATCAATTAATAATTTTAAGATGATTAAAATGAAATAAAATATTTAATTACTTAAAATGTAACATAATGAGTTTGATCATCAGTTGATAATTCGGTTTCATTTGTTAAATGAATGGTCTTACCTCATTCCGTAAAGAGCGCACGTCATCTTGTAATTTTTCAACTCAAGCAGAAATACACATACTATTGCTTTCACCTGCAGTTGTGGTACTGTGTGGAAAAAATTTAGTTGGAGTAACTCCAAACTCTTGGGTTTGTACCCTTCTAGGGTGTTCAAGACCCATGAAAATCCTCTCATTTGCTTCTATATTACAATCTTTTGGAGTTAACATTTCTATCCCTAAGATCGTACAAACTTGTGTCTACATTACAAAAGTATATATAATTAAAATCAAAATAATTTATTTAATTAATCACTATAAATATGTTAACCTAATATTGTTACCCATTTCTTCTAAGCATTTTCTGACGAAAATGTCCCATCCTTATGTTTCTTGCCTATTAAGTTTCCATAACTATAGTTTATCATGAATAACCTAGAAAAGAAAATGATAAAAAAATTTATTTGGTACACTTACCATTCATAATTTATTAAAAATAATAAAATCATACAGTTCCAGTCGGTTTCCTGACGGAGCTAATCCGACCCATTATGTGAGGACTTATCTGTTTTTTGCATTTTCAGTATTTTTTGTTGCCCTCCTATCCAAGAAAAAATTATTAATTCTTTTGTTCAAATCAAAATTAGATAAAATATATTAAAAACCTGATCACCTGGTTGTGACAACTGTCACAAGTTGACACTATTGAAGTGTGTGTACTCTTTGAGGAACATCCTCCATAATCTAATGATTTTAGGCTATTTTTATAGTTACGTTATTTAGTGTCAATAAATTTCAAAATCTAATGACCTATATGGTCAGGAAATTTAAACTTAGCCTGCAAATAACTTGGTTAAAAATTATGAGTAAAATAACAAATAATTATATAAGTTATTAAATATAAATAAAACATCTCTTTCTACTAATATCTTTTTGTTTAAAGACTCTGTCTTTGTTGCTTCAATCAGGAATGATACGAGTGTGAACACAAGATCTCTTGTAATAACACTCATATATGATTCTAATATGTTAGACTAGTATGTTGTTTATCAAATCATCATCCTTTACCTTTATAGATGCACATTTGTGCCCGAAGTTAAATTTTGAGGATTTGCACATGTGGTTCGTCCCCTACAGTGCATCGAAGCTCCTTGATTATCTGAAATATATATATATATATATATATATATTGAATTTTA
>NEWO01001043.1:21591-32605 GCA_003013225.1 Phalaenopsis aphrodite | reverse complement strand
GCACTTAGAGATAAAATGCAAAACGAATATTTTTTTGATAAGGTTGGTGTAGCTCCAGTGACAGACAAAATTAGAGAGAGTCACCTTAGATGGTTTGATCACATTAAACATCGACCATCTGATGATCTCTGATTAGGAGAATAGATGGTTTAAATTCGACTTATGTTAAAGAAGACAGAGGTAGACCTAGAAAGACTTGGGCTTATTGTATAAAAATGATTTTAATTTATTAGAACTAAGTGAAAATATGACACTAAATAGGACTCAATGGAGAAAAAAGATTCATGTAGCCGGCCCCACATAGTGGGATTAAGGCTTTGTCGTTGTGCTGATTATTTGCAATCTTGATATCTAAAACATATAAATAATTTTCTCAAATAAAATAAAATATAATAAAATAAACAACATTTTACTTGTTGAATCATTGCTCTTGAATTATTTAAGATAGCTTCAATTTCTTGCATTTTCTGCATTTTTTTCTAATTAAAAGTTGCTTGATAATTTTGAATTAGAAGTGGTTGTACGATATGCTTCATGTTTGTTCAGTACAATCAATCAATTTTTCTTGATTTATCATCGGATCTTCTTTTTGCTTTTTCCACTCATTTGTGCTAGTTATTTGCAATCTATATCTAAAACATGTAAATGCACTAGTAAAATAAAATAAAATAAAATAAACTACATTTTGGTTTTTGAATCACTTGTTTGGAAGTGTTCTAAGCTAGCTTCATATTCTTGCATTTTTGGGGTAACTTACATTTTTCTAATTGAAAGTTGCTTGATAATCTTGAATTACGAGCTTTCCTTGATTTATACATATCTTCCGAGTGCCTCTAGTTTTTAAATTTGTCCTCTTAGTTTGTACCTGAAATGTTAGCATACAAACATGCACTTTACAATTTATCTAAACTTTGTTAGATGAAAGCCAAATTGTGTTTGTGATTACTAAAACACATTGATGCCAATTTAAGTTATTCGTTTAACATTTTAAACTTGCATATATTAGCATATCTTTACTGTGTTGTACAATTAAATTCTAATGTCATAAGTAAAGCCTATGAACCCGACCCCTCTTTCAATTTTACCTAGAGGTGTAAACGTGTCGTGCCTAACTTGAGCTCAATTTGTTAAATTGCAAGATCAAGCTTAGCTCGCAATGATATCATCAGACTTGCAAACTCAAGCCAAAAATCAAATTATCATGGTAGCTCAGCAGAGAAGGCATTGATGTGACCATTGATCAGCTAGTCGAACTGGCTGGTGAGCTGATGAGACGAGACTAGAACGGCTTGAGCCTAAGCTCGCTTAATGAATGAGCTTGAGTTCTTTTTCTTTTTGTGGTGTTCCCGGTGATGTTTAGAGTTGTGGGAGAGATGATCTACCTCTCAAAATGTAGATCATCACCATATCTTGCTTGTTTTCATTTGTTTTTCTAAGAGCATCCCTCATTTGAATTTCTTTCATCTATTGTCGTTTTTGTCGTTGAAATTGCAAATTTTTTTTTTGGTGCATATCGAGTTGATATTAAAGCCTAGATCTTGGTTGGATGGAGCAATGAATGTAGATGTGTTAGAAGGAGAGGTAGGGTAAATCAAATCAGAAATGGAAGAAAGTTTCTTCAAGGATGGATTTAACCATGAAAGAAAGCCTAGAAAGTCGAATAAAGGGTAAATCAAATCTTGTTCTCCACCATGAAGGACCGGCTTTTTTTTTATTGAAAGTCGAATAGAGGATGTATTTGAGAGCATAAGAGAAATGCATGAGATGATGAAAAAGCTCATGGAGATGCAGTCCAAGGCATGTATATCACTCTGGTTGTAAACCCTAACCAAGGGTTGGTCAGAGAATCCTTGGCCAGGTCAAAATGAAAGGAGATCAAATAAGAAGACAACAAGGAAGACATCATCTACCAACAAGAGTGCCCCCCTCGGACTCTGAGAAGAGGGGAGTGCAAACTTTTGATGGAGGTGGATTGGCTGAAAATTGAAAAAATGGTTATACGGGGCACAAAAGAGCACGATGGAGGAATGATAAAATTGGGAGTTGGGTATGTTTATGACCAAATGAAGGAGTTTTGCCCTAGACATATGAGTGAAATACCGGAGGAAGAGAAGGTTGGGGTGGAGATGGGAGGGTTAGAAAGTTGATGATGCAAATGTTTGAATGGGACGATGCACATGGGTGAGTATATCAGGTGGAGTGATATTTTGCAATCAATGGGCTAACTGAGGAAAAGAAGCTCATGACAGTGGGATTATGCTTAGATGGAAAGACTTTAGCGTGGTTTCAGTGGATGAAAGAAATAAATCCAATGCACTCATGAGACAAATTGAAGGATTGTTTTTTGGAGCATTTTTGAGCCATTCAGGAAGGAGACCTACACAAATAATTCTATGCTTTGACTCAGGAGGGGATGCTTATGGAACCGGGAGAAGTTTGAGCTCTTGTCAGGGAGGTTGTGGGGTATTTTTGCAGCAGGATTAGAAGAGAACTTCTTGAAAGACCTAAAACCCGACATAAAAGCAGCCATATGACCTTTGAGACATGGTGGATTGAGGGAAATTATGGAGCTCACTTAGATGATGGAGGATACAAAGCATGTAAAAAGACAAGTAAAGGTGGCAACCCTTGAGGATTCTACGGGAGCATTTTGACAGCCGCGCCACCGAGGACCAAACGGTGTCATTTTAGAAAGAGATGTTGATGGAGAAGAATGTAAGGACCCGTACCAAAGGTAATTTTAAGCGCCTCATAGATGCGATAAAAAAGCAAATGATTCATGTTACTGCTGTGACGAGAAATATTTCCCATGCCACCGTTTCAAGAAGCGTGCTCTTCAGATTCTCTTACTTCAAGAGGAGGATACAAAAAGTAAGGACTCAGAGAAGGACGTGGTGGAGGAGCATCTGTATTTGGATGTAGCAGTTGTGTCCCTCAATTCAGTGGTGAGATTTACCACAAATCACACAATAAAGGTGAGGGGGTGGATCGGGGAACAACTGATTGTGGAGTTGTTGGATAATAAGGCCACCCATAAATTTATCTCAAATAAGGTCGTGGAGAAATTAGGGTTGGATTTGACGACTATAGTAAGCTTTGACATCATGATGGGGGACTGGGAATGTGGAGAAAAGTTGGGGCATTTTCAAGGGGTTTGTTTAGACACTACATGACCTACAAGTGGTGGAAGACCTCATTCCTTTAGATTTGGGCTGCATAGATGTGATTTTGAGATTGAAGTGGCTGCGAACGCTTGGGGAGATGAAGGTGGATTGGAAGTCCCTAACGATGGAGTTCCAAGTGGAGGGTAGGAAGGTGATGCTGAGTGGAGATGCTAGTTTTTGCAAAACTATGATGTTACTCAAAACCATAGTCAAGTTGATTTGAGGAGCATGGTTGGGCTGCTTGGAGTTGTAGAGAGATTTGAGATTTGAGATTCAGATTGACAGAGTTTCGTGATATAATCAAAGAACTCCAATAGTTTACGAATGTCTTCCAACAGTCAAGCGAGACACCTTCCCCGAGGGAGCACGAGCACGCTCATACATTAAAGGAGGGTGTTTCCCTTGTTAATGTCATACCATACACATACCCCAAGATTCTGAAGGTTGAGATGGAGAAGCTGATCCAAGAGATGCTCGAGGTTGAGATAATCAAGCACAGTAATGAGCCCTTTTTCCAGTCCAGTCCTATTGGTGAAAGAAAAAATGTGGAAGTTGGATATTCTGTGTAGACTACTGAGCTTTGAACAAGGAGATAGTGTTGGACACGTTTTATGTTCTTGTGATTGATGAATTACCAGATGACTTTTATAGGGTATCCATTTTCTCAAATTAATCTTAAGTTGGGATATCACCAGATTAGGATGAATCCAACTGATGTGCATAGGACAACGTTCAAGACACACGAACAATATTATGAGGTCTTATTAATGTTGTTTGGCCTCACCAATGCCTCGATGACATTTCAGTTCCTCTTGAAATAATTTTTTTAACCTAATCTCCAAAAAATTGTCCTGGTCTTCTTATATGACATTCTGATAAATAGTCGTATAGAGATAGTGCATGTGGGACACCTAATGACATTCTTGGAAATGTTAAGGGAGCATCACTTGTATGCTAGCTTGAAGAAATGTTCTTTTGCACAATTACAAATAGAGTTCCTAGGATATGTGGTGACCATAATGTGGATATGGTAGATTGGCGCTTACCAAGAAGTTTGAAGGAGTTGAGAGGATTCTTGAGTCTCACTGATGATACACCTAAAATATATAGTATTTTTAGACACATTTTTATACCTATTTTTGAGATATTGCGCTTTAATGGAAGATATTTTTGTGTTTTTCTTACAGATACAAATAAAAAGGTGAAAAATGCTTAAACGAGTGAAAAAATATCAAATTTGGAGCAAAAAGGAGAAAAATGAGCAAATGAGTTTTGGTGCCTACGCGCCAAAGGTCCCGCGCTTAAGCGCCAGTGGCAGTTACTAGACGAGTAAAGTTAGTTAGAGGATTTTGAGGCACCCATTGGCTTAATAGGTGATTATAACCACCATGGATGAAAATAATCACAAAAGGATGCATCTCTTTAGGAAATACATCAAATTGATACACATTTTGAAAAGTTTCCAAGGCACCTCTTGGAAAACTATAATAGAAAGAAGAGAGGACTTTAAAAAGAGTCCTGAAAATACCTGGAAAATTTTGAAAGTTCATCAATTTGGGGAGTTAGTTGGAGAGATTTTCAGGCACCACTTTTACTTTTATTTTATCTTTTTTGTTAATTTATTGTGAGTGATTGTAAAGAGAAGAGATTCAAAGGAACTTCAAGAGTATAGTGGAGAACTTGAGATAAGTTTTTATCTTTTTGCTTTGAGACTACTTTTGGTTTTAATTGAGACTTGTTGTTGGTTTGACAATGATTTCTACTTTTAAATTAAAGTGTGGTTTTATTTTCTCCATGGATTCTGAGTTAAAATGATAAGTAATTAAGTTTTGGATGCAAATTGTGGAGAGCATTGATCTTTAATGTTGGAAGAAGTTGTGATGATTTAAATCCATGCACTTCATTTACTTCTTGATTTGGCCATTCTAGATGTTAAAATTTGTTGTGAGAACATGTAAGAATCGGACTGGTGTTGTCTTAGTCAACAATTGAAAAGAATCACATGCGGTTGTATGAATGAGAATGTAGTTTATATGATTGAGTGCAAATAAATAAATAAATATTCATTGAAGGGTATATCGTTAGAGGACTTTAAAGTGATAGGTTAAAGCCCCCAACTTGGTTTATTTTTTTAGGTTCTGATACGAGATGTTAGCCCCTAGGTGGAGGGAATCAAGGGAACTCTAGAGTGAGAGCTAGTATTTTCCCTGCCTAGCTGGTCTTTAGAACTATTCAAACTTTAAAGTATTCAATGTTCTTTATAGCAACTCTAATAAAGGAAAAGAATATTATTGCTCTTATTTGACGTAACACAATTTGTATACTTCCACAACAAAATTCCTATACTTATTACTGATTCATGATAAAAAGAAAGATATTTTTCTTATTAAGTGCTTTTCATCTGCAAAACTCTAGTTATCTTTTTAAGTTGTTACTGTTTTGTCAAAATATCAAAAATACCAAAAATATTTGAATTTTTATTATTGCAAAATATATTCAATTTAAGTAATTTTCTTTTTAAAAATAAAAAGTTTTCTAAAAGTGCATACTGTATAAATTCCCTGTGGGTTCGATATTCAGGTTTCAATCAAAAAGTCATATATTACTTGATAACGATACATAAACTTGCGTAGTATCCTAATATATATAAATTAAAAGTTAAATTCTTATTTTTCTTCATGATCAAGTTTTTGGTTTTGTTGCAAAGTATGGAAATATAAGTGAAATATAATCTGAATTATTGTTATACTTTACATATTAGCAGTATCAAGAGGGACCAACTTACTACATCCAAAAGTTCTTGAGATGATATGACATGATAGCATGACCACTGATGGAGTAATTGAAGAAATAAAATTTCAAATGGGGGTAGCGACAACACAGCTATTTGAAATTTTGAAGAGAGCCACGACCAGTGTCTTGGTATTAGCACTTTTTATATTTTAGTAAACCATTTGTGTTGGAAATAAATGTGTCGGGGTACGGGTTATGAGCACTATTGATGTAGGACAAGCAGTCGATTGCCTATTTTAGCCAGGTTCTTAAGGTCAAAGCGAGGCTATAGTTAGTATATGAATGAGAATTGATGACGATTGTTTTGTTGGCCATTCAGAAGTGGCTGGTGGTCAGGAGAGATCATGGAAGTTTAAAGTACCTTCTAGAGCAGTGGATGGTGACTAAGGAGCATCAGAGATGGTTAATCCAAGCTACTGGGTTATCATTTTGAGATTCAGCACCGATGAGGATTAAAGAATAAGATAGCTGACACACTGTCGAGAAAGGTGGATGAACCTCAACTGACGACCCTATCGGTACTCTTGGCCGTAAAGTGGGAAGCCTTGAAATAGGAGAGTGAACGAGATGAGGAGTTGAGGAAGATAAGTGTCAAACCACTACAGTATCCGAACAATCATCCATGATATGCGTTGAGGGGGCAGCGAAAACTATACTATGGGAGATTTGTGCTACCCAAGGTGTCAAAATATATTCTCGGATTATTACAAGTGTTTCATGGCAGCACAATCAAGGGACACTCTGTGGTACAAAAGATCTACAGTCGTGTAGCAGTAGAGCTTTATCGAGTGGGGATGTGCAAAGATGTAAAGGACACAATGAAAAAATTTGATATGTTTTAACAACATAAGTACTTGACTACGACTCCAGGAGGGTTACTGCAACCATTAGTATTACCGAGGAAGGTGTGGGAAGAAGTGAAGATGATATTTTCATAGGGTTGTCACGATTAGAGGGGTTTATTGTGATCATGGTTGTCGTGGATCCCCTGAGTAAGTATGCACAATTCATTCCCTTATGACATCCTTATGCTGCGGTCTCGGTCGCAACAGTGTTTATTTGGGAAGTGGTCCATTTGAATGGAGTGTCGGAATCAATTGTATTGTATAGGGACAAAGTGTTCCTCAACCACCTCTGGAAGGAGCTATTCAGCCAAGTTGCAAGCGACAGTCCTTAAGAGGCATCACATATCATCTTCAGTCCAATGAGCAGACGGGTGGTCAATAGGAGTGTGGAGACATATCTTCGTTGTTTTGTATCCGATAAGCCGAAGCTATTGACAACTGGATTGCGTGGGTCAAATATTGGTATAATACTTTGTATCACACAACAGCATAGACCAACCCTTTCTTAAAATTATATGAGTGGCATCCACCTCACCTGATACATTTTGAGTATAGCGCTACACCATTATCCGATGTCAATCAATAATTGGAGGAGAGGGACGGGATACAAGCAAAGATCAAGTGACATTTACTGAGAGCTCCACAAATCATGAAAAGGAAAGTGGTTGAACACATAATGGAGGTGCAATTTGAACCAGATGATATGGTCTATTTGAAGTTGAGACCCTACTTGTAGAAGACATTGGCACGGAGGAGAAATGAGAAACTTTCAGTGGGATACTTTAGACCTTATGAGGAGATGACATGTTTTGGGGTTGTGGCCTATTGTTTAAGTTTACCACCATCGTCCGCACTAGACCCAGTTTTCCATGTGTCATAGTTTAGAAATGCGATTGGAGATCGTGCACCTTGTCTATACTACCGTCGATGCTAATGGAGGACTCAGAGGTAATTCTGGAGCTGTTAGAGATCGAAGGAGTGCGCCGAGTGGTAGGGGGAGCAA
Source organism: Phalaenopsis aphrodite (assembly GCA_003013225.1). NCBI lineage: Eukaryota > Viridiplantae > Streptophyta > Magnoliopsida > Asparagales > Orchidaceae > Phalaenopsis > Phalaenopsis aphrodite. Next base: position 24,800 of record NEWO01001043.1, on the reverse strand, counting down.
AAGAGGTATTTGTTAAATGGGAAGGACTGAGAGACTATGAAGCAATGTAGGAGCCTTATGAGGTGATCCACAAGTATTTTCCATCCTTCCACCTTGTGGGCAAGTACTTCTTTTGGAGGGGAGTATTGTTACGCTCGAAAGTGAACTGGTCCCTCCAAGAACGGTCAAGAGCCACCAAACGGGCTCGCCACAACAACAGGTGGGCTGGTCTTTTCCGTGTTAAGGACCAGGGTGGCAAATTGCTGCGACAGAAGAAAGCAGAGAGTACTAGGGGTCCACGAGGGTGTAAGTCACATACTCAAGGAGGAGCAGTTAAAGGAGTTTGGAGGAAAAGTTGGAAAGAAAAGCTTGAAATACTGCGGGAGGATTCTATTAAGGTGAAAAACCTAGGGTTTATTTTTTCTTATGCATGTTTTGGTTGGTTGCTGTGCTCTTTTTCTTCTTATGGTATTCCTAGATATGTCTAGGATTGTGGGAGAGATGATCTACCACTTCAAAAGTTGATCATCATTGTATCTTGCTTGTTTTCATTTGTTTTTCATAAGGGCAGCCCTCAATTGAATTTTTTCCATCTATTTATTGCCGTTTTGTCGTTTTGCTTGTTGATTTTAGTTCCGGAGTATATCATTTTGTTAATGGGTAGGAAAACCTTGTTTTCAGTGTCCTGTTAAGGGGAATGTTTGAAGTTTCTACACTAATTATCACCAGAGAGGGCTTGATCCACGCAGCATTGTCCTTTAAATTTGCATTTTTTGTCTTCTGGCTTCATGCACCTGATAGTAGCTTATCTGGTAATGCTATTGATCAATTTAAGAAATAAAATTTTGCTATAAGCTTCTAACCATTGTGATTTTCCAGCCAATTTTGATCGTATAATGGATCTTTTTTCTCAGAATGATTCTGAGCCATGCATTTCTGTGAGGATATGAATAATTTGGGGGATGTTGTTGTATTACAAGCTAATTTTCTATATATTTTAAAGATACGTAGTCTACTTTTGCTCGAAATAAAAGAAACGTGGCTTGGTTTTTTCCTTAAAAATTTATGTAATGCTTCGAACGAAGTTGTAATCATATACTTTTATTCCTTATAAAATTCACGCGCTTCCTTTAGGCAACTGAAAGATTTTTGAGAATGTTAAATTAGGAACCAGTTTTCTAAAGCTTTGAAAGAGCCTATGCTTTTGTGCTAAATTACTGAAATAAGGTTTGATTTTATTTTGCCCAATCAAGTATTGGTAAATGGTAATTAACCGATGCTTAAATCATTACTTATTACCAGTGTTTTGAATGCACAATTTTATATAGCTTTTTTGGTTCAATGCTTAAAATGGAAGGAGAAGCGACAATATTACAAGGTTGAGTGCTATATGTGTGCACATGTGTGTATGTATGTATTTATATAGGTATATATGTGTGTGTGTGTGTGTTTAACACTCAACCTTTTAATATATGCAGGTCACTTGAGAGTTGTGCCTTTTAACAAAGATGTCCTGGGTTCAAGGGCTTGCATATACGATATGCGCGCATTTTTGTGTGTTTGTGAGAATATATATAAGCAATTGTCTTTTAGTCAGCCAAATTTAAATCAGATATTTTTAAACAAAAATAATTATCAAAGTAATGTTTGGTTACTAGAAAGTCAAAAAAAAGAAAAATGAAAAATGAAATGATGAATGAATACTAGTGAAATTGAGTGACTCTGTAGTTATAAATTGAAGGATTGAGCAGCATTAATTTAAAAACAGGGCAATAAGATGAGGTAGGGAGAAACTATTTATGAAGTAGATTAAGCAAAAGGCTGGTAAAGCCAGTATCAAGAACCAACGAGTATATAAGAAAAATAGAGGGTGTGAGAAATTTAAGAGAATTACAAGTGATTGGCTCAGATAGGAGAGAATGGAGAACCAATGATCAACAAATTGATTACTATTTGAACTAACGGAAAGCGAACATTCATGATTAGTTATTGCAGTAGTTTTGCCAATTGTGGTTTGAAATTGCTCAGCTTGTTTTCACTTGATTTAACTCATGTATTATACTAATTCTGTAGCAAATTCATGGGTGATAAAGCCCTACATTACAAAATTTTGGTCTAGATATTTTCATCCCATATTCCCCATGAAACTCCACCTTTATGTTTTCTGCTCTTACAAGGAGCAAAGTAGAAGTTTTTTCAGGGAACAATTGCTTGTTCTAATGTAGTATTGCAACTTCACAAATTTTCTGAAAAAACGAATTTTAACTTTCACTCTTTAATGTTTATCGCCTTTTTGTTTTAAAATATATATAAGTTTTGGATGTGAGGGTTTTATGATGATGATAATGGAATCAAGTCTTTGTCTGCTTATGATTGAGGTCTGCGATTAGAATAAATTAAGTGCTCAATTATTCTTTTCAAAAGCTTTATTTTCCTAAATTCAAAGGTATCAGAATTTTATGTGTAGAAAACGTGTTGCAGCCGGTAAAACCTGATTCTGTGCACTATGTTATATTTTTGTGAAATATAGTTTGCTTGCTATTAACTCATTACACTGATCCCTCACATGCGTTTTCAGGATGGTTATGAGGATATGGTCGAACTTCCTGCAAGCTTGGAGATGATTATTGGAGGCTTCATACATTTTGCTGAGTTCTGTTATGAGAAGGTTCTGATTGTTGCCTTGGAAAACGCATTCCATTGTTTTGGAAGGTTTGTTACAAACAATTTACATTATAAATGTGATATTCGAGGGTGCCTTTTAACTTTTTTGTTCTTTCCCAATGATAGCTTGTGATTTTCTTAGAGAAATGAGCTTCTAATTTTAGACATCAGAACTCTACGTTCGGACTTCAATGATATTTTCACGACATGTAAAGTGCCCGAGCCATAAAAAAAAAGCGAAAAAATGTATAAAAAAATTAAAATTTTCATATAAACATCAATAGGACAATCATAGAACTGTCACAATACAATCACAATACCATCACAATATAACTATAATATCACTCTAATAATATCAGGGTATTATGGTTTAGGGTTATCAAAATACAACTACAATCTTTTTTTATTATTTCTAGCGGGTCGGGGAATTTACAAGTAGGGAAATAACATTGGAGTCCCGACGCAGCTTTGCGTTGGGACTTTTAATATAATATTATTTACTAAGTTAGGGGATGTTTGGTGCAAAAGAAGTGCACCGCATTACTTTGGAATTTACAAAAATAAGG
>NEWO01001042.1:154316-174726 GCA_003013225.1 Phalaenopsis aphrodite | reverse complement strand
TTAATTACTTATCATTTTAAGAAGAAAGATAAAGAAAACTACTTAGAATCCATGGAGAAAACAAAACCACACTTTAGTTTAAAAGAAGAAATCATTGTCAAACCAACAAGTCTCAATTAAAACCAAAAGTAGACTAAACCAAAAAGATAAAAACTTATCTCAAGTCCTCCACCAAACTCTTGAAGTTTCTTTGAATCTCTTTTCTTTTACAATCACTCAAAACCAAATAACAAAAAGGATAAAGTAAATAAAAGTGGTTCCTGAAAATCTCTTTGAACTAACTCCCCAAACAAGAACTTTCAAAACTTGCCAATATTTTCAGGTCTCTTTTCTAAGTCCTCTCTTCTTTCTTTTATAGTTTTTTAAGAGGTGCCTTGGGATCTCTTCAAAATGTCTCTTGATTCAATGTATTTGCCCAAGAGACACATCCTTTCATGATAATTTTCGTCCATGGTGGTTGGAACCACCTATTAAGCCAATGGGTGCCTCAAAAACCTCCTCGAAATTCGTAAAAACTAATTTTACTAGTCTAGTAACTGCTACTGGCGCTTAAGCTCAGGGTCTCGACACTTAGGCACGGTCTTCTCTGTTTAACTGGAGCTTAAGCGCCGGATCTGTAGCTTCGGCGCCAAAACTCTTTTGCGCAATTTTCCACCTTTTTTCTCCAAATATTATTCTTTTTCACTCATTAAAGCTTTTTTTTCCATTCTTACTTGTATCTGCAAGAAAATTACAAAAATACCTTCCATTAAAGCGCAATATCTCTAAAATAGGTATAAAAATGTGCTTAAAAATATTATATATTTTAGGTGTATCAGTTGCTTCAAACACCTCTTAAAAAATTTGTCCAAATTAATTGAATAATCAAATAACTACTTTTGATGCTTAGGCATGACTCTTTATGTTTAACTGGCGCATAAGAGTCTTGGGTGCTTAGGCGCCTCATTTAATTTTCACACCTACTTCATTTTTGCTCCAAATTTGATCTTTTTTCACTCCTTTCACCATTTTTTATCCATTTGATAATACCTGAAAGAAAAAACACACAAATAACTTTCATTAAAGAGCAATATCTCAAAAATAAGTATAAAAATGTCTAAATAAAGACTATATATTTTAGGTGTATCAAATAACATATAATTGTTCATCCGGAAAATTTTCATTTATTTCATTTTCAAAATCACTATAATTTTCATGTTCAAGCATTGACAAATGATCAGTAATTTGATTATCAATACCCTTCCTATTCATCACTTCAAAGTTAAACTCTTGCATCAGAAAGACCCATTTGATGAACCTTAGTTTTGCATCCTTCTATAGCATTAAATATTTTATAACAGAATGATCAATATGCACAATACATTTAGCTCCAATTAGATAAGATTTGAATTTATCAAATGCATATACTATTGTCAATAATTCCTTCTCACTACTTGTATAATTTATTTGAGCTTCATTAAGAGTTTTACTAGCATAATATATAAGTTTAAAAATCTTATCATATTTTTTCCCTAATAATGCCCCAATAGTATAATCACTCACATCACACATTAACTCAAATGGTTTTTCCCAATCTAGTGAAACAATAATAGGTGCAGTGATTAATTTTTCCTTTAACAAAATGAATACATTTAAGCATTCCTCGTTAAAATTAAATATTGCATCTTTTTTTCCAAAAAATGGCAGAGATGCTTGGAAATTCTAGAGAAGTCTTTTATATAATGCCTGTAAAAACTAGCATGCCCTAGAAAAATTCTAACTCCTCTCACCATGGTAGAAGAAGGTAGTTCAGTAATAACTTGTACTTTTGTTGGATCTACTTCCATGTTGTTTTCAAAAATTTTATGCCCTAAAATAATTCCTCTTGTGACCATAAATTGACATTTTTCCCAATTAAAAACTAAATTTATTTATTCACAGTGTTTCAAAAATCTCATTGAATGATATAGACACAAATCAACGAAGGTTCCAAAAACTAAAAAGTCATCCATGAAAACTTATCCATTTCTTAATTAGATCGCAGAAAATGGACAACATGCACCTTTGAAAAGTTACAGTTGCAATGCATAAGCCAAAAGACATTCTTCTAAAAGAAAAGTCCCGTAAGAAATTCTGAATTTTGTCTTGTCTTGATCCTCAGGAGCTATGGGTATTTGGTGGTATCCAGAAAATCTATCCAAAAAGCGCGAAACATATGTGCCCAGCTAGCCTATCCAACATTTGATCTAGAAAAGGTGAAAGAAGTGATCTTTCCTTGTAGCAAGATTTAATTTTCTATAATAAATACAGATTCTTTACTCAGTGACTTGTCTTGTTGAATTTTTTTCATTTTGTTCATTAACAACTACAGTCACCTCCATTTCTTAGGAACACAATAAATCAAACTAACTCAAGCACAGTCAGAAATAAATTAAATAATTCCCGCATCCAACCACTTTAAAATTTTTTTCTTTACACATCTTTCATTATGAGATTCAATCTTCTCTTAGGATCTGCCCTAGGTTTATGATATTCTTCCATTAAAATTCTATGCATACAAATTGAACGGTTGATGCCTTTAATATCTACTAATGTTCATCTAAAGGCATTCTTATAATTTCTTAATGTTTCCGTTAATTTTTCTTCCTGATCTTAAATTAAGTTCGAGGATATTATAACAAGTATTATTGATGAGTACCCTAGAAAAACATACTTTAAAACCATAGGAAGAACTTTCATCTCAAGTTTAAGAGGTTTTTAATAGACGGAATGAGAGGTTTACTATTTTCAGTAGTGTCTAAAATCTCAAAACTTTCCTGAACACAATTTAAATCCTGAGTGTTAATCTCATTTGATATATCTTGAAAATCAGTCTCCTTCTCATCTTCCAGTTCTTCTTATTTATTTTAGCTTTACAACTTTCTCAGAAATGATTTTCAATTAAATAATCATAGTCTCCATTGAGTAACATTCATCATCGTTTCTTTTTTTGGATACTTTATTGACTTTAACACATTAAACATAACTTCCTGGTGATTAACTCTCATTGTTAACTCTTCTTTTTGCACATGTATCATAGCTCGTCCATTGGCAAAGAAAGGTCTCCCTAAAATGATTGGTATTTCTTTATCTTTCTCTATATCTAAAAAAATGAAATCCATAAGGAAGATAAATTTATATGCCTTTACTAGTACATCTTTTATAACCTTCTTAGGATAAGTAATTGATCCATCAACTAACTACAGGGTTACAGTTGTGGGTGAAATCTTTCCTAAGCCTAACTTTCTGAATATTGATAATGGCATGAGGTTAATGCTAGCTCCTAAATCACATAAACTTTTCCATATAATCTTTCTCCTATCATACATGGAATTGTAAAGCTACTAGGATCTTTGAGTTTTTAAGGAAGCTTTTTCTATATTATTGCACTATATTCTTCACTTAGTGCAACAGTCTCATGATGTCCAAACTTCCTTCATTTATTTAAAATTTCTTTCATAAATTTAAGATAGCTTGGCATTTGCTTCGGTGCTTCAGCAAAAAGAATGTTAATTGATAGCTTTTGAAATATCTTCAAAAACTTAGAAAATTGTTAATTCTGCTTCTGCTATCTAAGTTTATGAGGAAATGACAGTGGTGGCCTTTCTAATTGATATTAGTTGGAGAGGTAGGTTTTTCCATATCTTTAGAAATATTTTCTTCATGTTTTTAAGTTTCTTCAAATTCCCTCTCAACTTTAATTTCTTTTTGCACTTTAGTCTCCAATTCTCTACCACTTCTCAACTTGACTGCTTTAACTTCCTCTTTATTTTTATCTTTAGGATTAACTCAGTATTACTAGGAAGTGTTCCCAGAGGCCTATTGCTAATTGAGTTAGCAATTTGTCCCAGTTGCTTCTCAATATTTCTTATTGTAGCACTTTGAATTTATAATTGATTCGCCATCTGCAACATACTTCTTCTATAAAAAACTTCTTCTCCTTAATTTATTGATTATTTGTAAAGCCAAGTGGATAAGAAGGTCTATAATTAGTACTACCCTAGTTGTTCATGTTTCCCAATGGGTTTGCTTGATTGTTCTCCCATTATTGATTTCCACCACCTGAATTATTATTTCCGTTAAAGTTAGTGTAATTTTTCCAACCTATGTTATATTAGTTAGAATATGGGTTATTGAATCTATTGTTGATTGCATTTAAAGCCTCAACTAAAGGTTGAGAATCAATCAATTGTCCCAATGAAATTTCCTCAATCACATGAGATGTTTGAGAAAAGTTCATTCCAAATCGATCTAACTTTCTAGATATAAGAGCATCATGAGATATCAAATAGAAATTGCATCATTATCAAGGACATTAGCTACTTTATTAGGATTTACCCTTTCAGAGGGCCATTGAAAGTTGTTAGTAGTCATTTCTTCTATTAATTCCTAAGCTTCATTATATGGTTTTGACATTAATGAACCTCCATCAGCAGCATCAATAATAAATCTAAGAGATCCTACTAAGCCATTATAAAATATTTGAATAATTAACCAATCTAGCAAAGCATGATGTGGATACTTCCAAAGGAGTTCTTTAAATCATTCACAGGCTTCATATATTGACTCACCTTCATACTAAGTAAAAGAGGTAACATCATTTCTAAGCTTAGTAGTTTTTTAAAATAGAAAATACTTAGTCAGAAGTTTCTGTGCTAAATCTTCCCAAGTTCCAATAGATCCAGTGCTAATAGATTTAACCATATCTTAGCTTTATCCCTTAAGGAAAAAAAGAAAAGTCTTATTCTAACAATTTTATTTAATATGTCGTTGTACATAAATGTAGCAAACCGTTCTAGAAAACTAGTAAGGTGTAAGTTTGGATCTTCAGATGTTGTTCCCCCAAACTGATTATTTTGTACCATTTGGATAATAGCAGACTTTAGTTTAAATGAGTTAGCCACTGCAATAGGGATTTGTATGCTCAAATGAATTTCATCTGCTGTAGGGTTTGCATAGCCCCTTAAAGGCCTTTGTATGTCATGATGTTCATTTGCAACAATTTAATTATCAATGCTATTATGTGATGTGTTTGCTATTTCTTGGAAATTGTGAAGTTATTTTTTGTTTTTTTATTTTTTCATGGTTCATTCTAACTCAGAATTATAAGGTACTAAATCTTTAGATCTTGAACTACGCATGCAAATGTAAAAGTTCAAAAATAAAATAAAATAAAACACTCAAAAATAAAAAAAAATTAATTTTTTGAACTATTTTATTTTTTTGGGTTTTAATTTTTTTTTCAATTTTATATATTTTAATGAAATAAACAATACTTATAAAGAAAAAAACTTCACTACAATTCTCCTAAAATAAGTTTATAGTTTAAATAAATTTCAAAGCAAAAAAAAAATTATGTGTTTCCTTCCTTCCCCGACAAAGGCACCAAAAAATTGATGCCAACCCGAAGTTAGCAATTATTTTGTTTTCAAAAGATAACAAAAAACTTGACCCAATTTATTTTATCGGCTAGTGTGCACAATTGATATGTTATAGAATTTTGAATTTGATTAATAATTTACACACTAAGGGTACTACCAATTATATGTATCGTTTCAAGTAGTATAGATATTTCTTTTAAAAGTCCAGTATCAATCCCCCATGAAAGGTGAAACTCTTTTTATCCAAAACACTTTTTATGACTTACAAAAACTTTAAACTCTAGACAATTATCTAGGAAATATGGTAGCAAGTTAATGTGTAAAATAAAGTTACATAATTCCTACTAACACCATTTCAAAGCTAAAAGAAAATGAAGAGTTTCTAAACTAGTTTTAAGAAGAAGAGTTCAAATTATGTGAAAGTTCTTTCCCTTTGTAAGGAAATCACCACTTCCGAGTGCATAAAGAATATTGTCTAATCTAAAGTTAAGTTCCTAAACCTCATGTTATGGTGGATAGATTCTAGCCTCTCACTTCTAGATTACCCACTGTGCCCTCTCTATAGGACTAACCAGTCCTTAAGTTCCAAACTCTAGATCAAATTGGTTATGGTTCTAGCCTATCACCCTAGAGTTAACAATATACATCGATCAAAACTTATCTCCCTATCTATTTGCACTAACCCATGGATACCTTCTCACCTACGAGATTAATGTGATTTTTATTAGTTGAGGAACACATAACCCTCTCGGGTCATTATGGATTCACAACAGGTTTAACATTCAAATTGGTCAGATTGAAGATGTAAATAAAGAACGAAGTAATGAATCACCACAAGTGTGAAATAAAACAAAATCCTACACATGATTACTTCTTATTACAAGGAGAAAGATAAAGGAAAATACTCAGACTTCATGGGGATAACACAATAAAACATGATTTAAAATCTAAGTTTACAGAATAAAAAAAAACTTAAACAAAAGTACAAAACACTTATCTAGGACTTCTCCCCAAGAAAATCCTTTGAAGTTCGTTCAATGACTTCTTACTCTCCTTAAACATACAAAAACACTCACAAAAAAACTCTCACACACAACTCACACAACACACACACACACACACACACACACAAGAGCCTCACACCCCTCCTAAAACTCTTCACCCACCAACCAAGCCCTCTAAAGCCCCTCTTTTGACCAACCAATCTTTTCTTTAAATAAAGATCTTAAAATCACTAAGATTCAATTCAAACAACCGTTCAAAATTTGTTCAAATTCCTTGCAAAAAAGTTCAAACCGTTTCTGGTGCCTAGGCGCTTAGGCTCTAGGTAACTTTTTTGCTTCTTTGCTCTATTTGGCCCTATTTTGCTCCTTTTTTGCTTTTTTTTTCTCTTAAAATCCATCTCATATACTTCAAAATAAAAAACACACAAAATACCTTCTATTAAAGTGCAATATCCTTAAAAATGAGAATAAAATGTACATATAAAAATAACACATTTTAAAGTGTGTCACATGACCCGAGAGACATAAAAGAAAAATCACCCATGAAAGTGATATTCTGAATTCAAATATTAAAATTAAAAGAGGACTTTGGGCCTTAAAAATCACAACAATATTATTTGAGAAAAAAAATTAAGCATATATTCAAGCAAGGCTATGAAAATCGATATAAGACAAGAAAAGTAATTTTCATTTGGTACAATTTCTATTCAATATATTTTTTATTCAAGACAATTATTTATTTAGTTTGAATTATAGAAAAGTGCAACAAGAGTTATCAGTAACAGATTTTTGGAGTATCACCCCTATCATCATAATCCTAAAGCTTTGAGGAGAGGGAAAGAAAATGATTAGTATCATTCCACTTAGGTGGAAGGACTCTTCCACCCACTAACATATAATTCATAGTTTGATCATAATTATCTACCATGATATCTTCATATGCTTGACAAGTGTTAAGGTGGGATAAAAATTCTTCTCAATTCTCATGTTCTTCTTCTGTTCCTTATGATTTGCCACCTAAGCTCAAAGTCACCCCCTCTCTTTTCATAGTGTCTTAAACCTGCTTCGCTCCCATTCCAATTATGTTTACACCTTTTAGAGTTCTTCTCTCACCTTGACATCCAATTTATAAATCTTTCCAACAGCTTGCATGAAGGTTATGTGTGTTTCTTTGCTATCAAGCATGTCTCTTTCGAGCTTCACCTTATTAGATATCAATACCTTCTGTTATCACTCTAGAACGACCATCTGATTAGCATACTTCATCATGGTACTTTTAAGATCATGCTTATCTCCCTTAAAAATTTTGTTTTGATTACAATTCACTAAGAGAAGCCATTTGAAAGATAGCTTTCTATTTGAAATAAGCAGAAACTAACTCAAACTCTCTTTTTCTTCATAAGATCTTGGTGGGATGCACCAACTATGTAAGCCCACTATCAGGATGTTGTCATACTCTCCATCAAGGTGATGTGGTGGTCCTCTAGCTTAAGCTTTTGCGTTGTCTCTCTCAGGTTTTTCAAAACTAATCTCCAACCTAATTGGAACTCCAACGACAAATATCCTCCCTCAAAGAGCCAGTCTTTGGTCAAATTGACCAGTGCTCTACTCCTATCTCGATTTGTGATTATTATCAGACCTTCTATGATAGGAGTAATCAATAGGATTTTTTGCCAAAGAGAACTTATGTAAAGCAATATGATACTTCTTAATGTCTTCAGCTTTGCGCTTTGACCGACATGTCTCAACAGAGTCTCTCTTCCTAAAAATTGCTTTTCCTTCGCCTTTCAACACGTGCTGTGCTTCCCGACTAGCTGAAAATTTTGTAAGGGCTCCTTTATCATCAACATCCTAGGTTGTGCATGGTGGGGAAGCAGTTGCAAAACATGCTCTTTCTTTTTCTCCTTAAAATTGCTTATCACTACCATCAAAGGTCTTGCAGCACCAACAAGCATGGGAAGGTTCTAGATAGCAAAAATCTTGTCAGACTTGCGCCCTAATAACCTTTAATTCTCATCTATGATAACATGAAAAGAATCATAATGGAAATTAACCAACTAATTCATAACAAAATTTAGAAGAGCACCAACTTCAACATATGAGAAAATATTTACCTTTTAACATCTCTTTGAGGAAAATGACAAAGTGAAACGATCACTGTTAATTTGCATCTTCTTCAATGCTTAAAAGCTCTTCTCTTCTTTAACTGTTAGTGGTAGGAGACTAGACATCTCCTTCCTAATTGCTGCAGCTCAGTTTGAATGTTTCAACCATTTCTGCTATGAGCAGAGTAGAACTACTTCTTTTAATTGATATGCATTTTATTAGCAAGGCCTAAAATTTTTAGCTATGTAGAAAATGTCATAATCCCATCATGTTGCACCTTTAGCTAAAAGGTATGATGGAACAATTTGGTGGATCAAAATAATGATTTTTCACTGCAATAGATTATGATTGCCATAATGCTCATAATTGAGTTTGGACTAATGTGGGCAAAAAAAATCCTAAAAAGTTCAAGATATCAACTAGTTTGGTGCACATAGGGAACCACAAAATTGGCTAAAATTGCTCATAATTTATAAAAATCTCATGCTCATGACTGCTATGAGTAATCTCCTACATCTCATAAGTCTCAAGATCATTATATTGTCAAAAATAAAATTAGAGTAAGCCTTTATTAACAACTTGTTGTCCACTTGTAAACCCTTGTAATGTCTCATCGATAAGAAGGACGAGCTTCTCTTCACTTAATCAGATATCATCATCAAGAAGGATCACCTAAAAACAAGGAATGTGATCGAAGAGAAGGCACAGAAAAGAAGAATAAATCTATTCCTTTACCTTATAAAGTATATAAATGCAACCATCCGACCTCGTTGTGCATAATAGAAAGTCCAATGGGTTCAGACTTCAACAGAATTATAAAGTATCAAGTATATTAAAGAGTCAATAAAACACACTCGAACACCAAAAAGTGGTTTAAGGCAAGAACAAAACATTTCACTCGAAAGACTTAGAGCTTAACAAAATGCAAAGTTGGATACACAAATGGAGTCACAACTGAAACACCGAATGCATTCTTAATTACAAAAAAAAAATTCTTAACATCCTCTACATTGATGATTCTCTATCAAAGAACACGTCAAAGTACTAACCAACCTCCAACCATAAAATTGATCAAGATCTAGACATTTTAAAAAGGCTAATTAAGCCTTTTTGGTCTTAAGCCTTTGGCATATTTCAACAATTTCCTCTTTGGACTCAGCCATCTACTCTCCGAACTTCAAATTAGTAACTAATTCCTTGGTTTCTAGATCGGCGATGCGCCCTCGCATGTCAATAGTGCACCTTCCACTAAGGCTAGGTGGTCCATCAAACTATCACTGTCTTCCAAATAAGAGGTCAAATTGGTCACATGACCTAAACACAACAAAATACCTTCTGTTAAAAAAGGAGTCTCTCTGGCAACTAGATCCACCTCTTCTTTAGCCAAAAGAAATAGACAAAATCGACAGCTTCAGACAAAATTCTAACTTAAGTACCACCCATTCAAGGATCTTTCATAGTTTGATGAAAGCAACATGATATCAAACTCTATAAGGAGAGAATTCTTAGACTGATGAAATTTCACTACATTACCTTTCAAAGGTGAACCGATATCTTCCTAGCTTAATTTTGCCCTTGATAGCACAAGTCCTATGAAAATCTCTCCCTGTTGATAAAAGCTCTCCACGAGTAGCCATCAAAGCAAATTATTTCTCATCCATGTTAACTACATTTTTTCGTACCAAAATTATGGGGTTTTACCATGTAATCAATGGTTCAAAAGCCTATAAAGGTAAACTTTAACATCCACACCAGTAGAGTCAAGCTCAACAAAAAACGACCATATCGAGATCCCCTTGTTCCTTGACCACATTATGAATCTGACTTTCCTTCATATTATTCAAATAAAGAGAAATCTTCTTCAATGAATGAGACTCAAACTGAGGCAGTGTTACCACATCTATTAGATCAATTCTTCGTATGCCCTCCATGGGTGGATCCAAAGAACCTATAACTTTGACAAAAGAACCTGAAGAAGGACCCTTTACCATAACATCTTATATCTCAAAAAGCTCGGTTTTCTTTTAGATTCTTCTTCTAAGCTTAAACTAGCTAATTGTTTTCTGCTGTGGAGGTTCTCATCAAGATGGAATCACAAAACCTTAATTTGAATCAATGCAATCTTGCTGATCATGAAAAACAGAATTATCAAATGAATGACTCTTAGTTACTAACCGTAAGCACTCTCCTCACTGAAAAAGCAGAGCCCACAATTCTCTTATAACACTACTTAAACCCTCAAAGGAGTATGCTCTTAAGAATTTAATAACTGCTGTAATTAATGTTATTCATGACTCGCAACTTATTTTGAACTTTCTTTTTTTGGGTAGGTTGAATAACATCACAACAAAACTCCCAAATACATCTCTTAATCGAATACAACTTCATCTACCGAATCAATCATGTTGAATCAATTTATTCATGGATTTTGTATTCAATAGATTTGAACAGTCTAAACTAAATAATTAGAGTAACCCGTTCCTATAAGAGAGTCCAAGCTTCTTAGGATGAAATGGATCTTTCACAACAAATTAAATCAAGAGACTACTTCCTGTCACAAAGTACCCCGAAATGAAAGTCAGCCTTGGTTCATTAATGAGTAGGAACAATCTAATTCCTCACAAGAAAATTCAATGTGCCCCCAGGTCAAAAGGTACATTCTCGATTCTCATCTTAAAGTTCTCTATTCTAAGTTATTAGGCTCAAAGGAAGCCATTGGTCCACACAACTATAGAAAGTTAAAAGACCTTTATTTCATTCTTATTACAAAACCTGATTGAAGAGTTAAGAAAATCAAGGAACCTAAATATAAACTTTCTATGACTATTCTAACATGGAAATTAATATGTTAAAACCGAGTCCACCTATCGAAGCAGCTGAATCAGACCCACTTACTAAAGTGTTTGAATCAAGTCCACCTATCGAATTCGCTGAATCAAGCCCACTTATCAAAAGTGGCTTAATCATGCCCACATGTCGAAGTGGCTAAATCAAGCCCACCCGCCGAAGTGGATGAATTTCGTTTCTCTAAATGAGGTGACTTATAGGGAGGGACAACTGCTAGGGAATGTCATCGTCATTATCAAAGAGGTAGATTCATCCTTCTTAAAAGGTGCCGCCTAACATCTACTTTATTGTCTTTTCATCAAGACATCAGGGATGGGTGACATACTGTACTAAATGTATTTTCAATTTTTTAATTCTTTTTTTATAGAAGGGAAGTCAAGGGGAGAGGAGGGTTTTCTAAGTCTCTCTCTCTCTCTCTCTCTCTCTTTGACATACTGTACTAAGTGTATTTTTAATTTCTTAATTCTTTTTTTATAGAAGGGAAGTCAAGAGGAGAGGAGGGTTTTCTAAGTCTCTTTCTCTCTCTCTCTCTCTATTTCTCTCTCTATATCTCAAACACGATTCGTTTGCATTCAATTTTTTAATTCATTTTTTTCAGCTTGCCAGAGGCTCAAGCTCAATACACAATTCTTGATACCTTCAAACCTCACATACAACTCTTTGCTCTACCTCTCTTTCACAAATACAAGATCTTTACTGAGTTATATGTACTCACAAGTGATATAGGACCCTACGTCTTAGAAGGATCCAACATCTTTTTTTGGTTTTAGTAGCTTTTTTATTTGTTTACATTTTTATTTCCTCGCAATTTGTACTATATTATTCCTTCAGATTGTATGTTAACTGATTTTTTGTTATGAAATAAAATAAATTTATTATTTTCTTATTTAGAGCTCGTTTGGGGCTGAGTTTTTGCCAGGGTGCACCCCCCCTCTTGGGAATCGACCTTGTTTTGGGTTGAGTTTTTGTCGCGGCGCTGCCACAATTAAGCAAAACGTGGGCCACTGGTTTTACCCCGCAGCCCGCGTTTCTCCTCCTACAAGTTACGCGCTTGTTCCTTTGATGACGATGACACTTATGCGTGTTATGACCCTCCCCTACCTTCCAAGCGCTATGAGTCCTACCTCAGCTTCGCAATGGATGAGAATTCGTTTTCAACAATCATCTTACCTCTAGCTTCGATGTCGTTTCTGGACTTGATAGTATTTCTCTTTCTTCCGAGGCTTCGCCTTTCCTTATACCAGAACCTAAACGGAGAGGAGGAGAATGGAGGAATCTTGGCATCTTATTGACGAGTGCAGGAGGAGCTTCAGGTTTGTCTTTCTTCTATCTGTCGTCATTTTTTATCATCAGGAGCTTGTTTTTACCATCTATTTAATTCGAATCAGATGGGAGGAACTGTTTGTTAGCTGATAGATTTTAGATTTCAAAACACCTTGTTAATGGTCTTAATTATTATATTTTGGCTCTTGAGTTCTCCAAATCAGAAAGCTATTAATCTTGTTTCCTCTGCTTATAACACTAATATGAAGTTAGTAAATATTGAAGGTTTCAATTCTGAAATTTTGTTACTCTCCATATTTTTAAACTTTGTTAGTTTTTGAAGTTATTTTTCTGATATGCAATGAAAAGGGTGAAAGGTCTGTTTAGTTGCAAGAATTATGAATATATACAATTTGAAACTGCAAAACAAAAAATAGATGCAATATTTTTAATACAAATAACTATTTTTTTCGTAAAATAAGTTATGTTATAAACATGATTACTACACGAGCGGAATTATCATTTGTTCAGAAATAGCTGCAACAAAGTTGTTTTCAAGCAACTGAAATAAACACTTAGCCAGCTTCCTAGTAGTAGTTTCCCCGCAGCAGCTTCCTGGGGCAACTAAACTGTAGCTGAGAAGAACTGCCCTAAACAGACCCTTACTCTTTTTATTTATATGATTTCTATATGAATTTTTTTTGTGAGTACTATACACACACGCCCACATACACACACAAGCACACGATAGCACATCCCATATTGCTAGGATATATCACATTTGAAATCCAACGTGTGATAACAAACGAAACTAATGATGATACAACTAAGTTTTTTTTGCACATTCAAATTTATATGATTTTTTTTTGAGATTTTAGATTTATGCCTTAATTTTGAAAACACTTTTGATTAATTTTTACAACAATTTTTTTTTTAAAAATGAGTTCCTTGACTTATCATTAAGAAATTTTAAAAAAATCTAAAATAAATGAAAATGTTTGGATTTGACAACTTACCGAAATAAGATCACGGAACTAGGAACGGAGTTTAATGATGACAAAAATTTACACCTATAAATAACGGATCAAGTTCACTCTTTATCGTCGCTTCGCTTGCCTATCGGCTTTCTTTTTTCTGTCGAGTCTGCGTTCCTTCTTCCATTGGAGAAATTTCTCCATTGATCGTTTGAAACCCTCGGTAAGTCGAAATCGAACCTGGCGTTTTATCGGTTTGAGATCTTAGTGTTGGTATCTGCAAAAGTGCTTTCTCGCGCGTCGCTGTTCTTTAGTTTCTTTGCGGATACACGCTTTTATTGCGGGAAAGCCCTCTCGTTCTTCCTCTCTGTGCGCCAGCGGCAGGTGCTGAAGAAAGTCTTCTGTGGATCCTCCTAGGGTTTGCGCTATTGACGTTATATATCCATGGAGTATGGCCCTTCCGATAGCAGCGGTGAGTTCGCGTCTGCCATTTTGTCGTTTATTTAACCTTTGCTTTTAATTCTTTGTTTTTCCGACGTTGAAAATAAATCGATATCATGCATTTTGTAAGAGATCGCTCCAGTTATTTTGTGTTGATTTCTGATAAGTGACATTCTGGAATTTAGGGTTTAGGATTTGGTTTCTTATTTTTAGGTTTTTCCTCTTTTGATTTCTACTAGTTAGTTGGCTGATCACCGTTTAAAAAAATACTGCTTTGGAATGATTTGGAGAAGGGTAGGGTTTTCTTTTTGTAGTTTGGAATATTGATTTTAAATTGCCTTTTGCAAGTGCGGCAAGTCAGTTTTTAATTTTTCAAATAGGCTGGTTTGGTCTTCTGAGATTCTCACGGGACTAGAAACAATCACACATTGTTATAGATTGATGCATTGAAACTAGGGGTGCTAGATTTGATTGATCATCTAGTTAATATCACAAGTAGCATCTATAATTTGATTAATGGAGGAGCATTTTATGATGTAATTATGGATTGGAAGGCAACAAATAATCTGCAGTTAACTTCTTTTTTTATCATCTGTCATGTAGGTTGAGAAAAGAATAATAAAAATTTAATTCAAGTAAAGTGTATTAAAGATGAAAATCAAAAAGTATTTTTCTTAAAGGAAGATATTCAACATCGTTGGGTGAGATATTTTGATAATTTTTTCAATAAAAAATTTGAAAATACGATCGACCTTAGTGATTTTAATATCATTAATAATAATAAAATTTTTTATTTTTATTGTCGCATTAGTAAAATGAAGAGGCTTTAAAGAAAATCAATGGTGGATAATCAGTAGGAGCGGATGATATATCAATAAAAGTGTGGAAATATTTAGGAGATTTAAGAGTTTTTTGGCTTACTAAACTTTTTAATACTATTTTAATAACTAAAAAGATGCCCGAGGAGTGAAGAAAGAATATTTTGATTTTCATTTTTAATAATAAAGGGGATGCACAAGAATGTGCAAATTATAGAGTTAATGTGTCATAAATTAAAATTATGGGAGAGAGTAATTGAACATGGCTGAAGACGTGATAAAAAGATTTCTCATAATTAGTTTGGATTTATGCTAAGAAAGTTTACTATCGAAGCTATATATTTATTGAGAGATTTTATGGAGAAGTACTGTGAGAGTAAGGAGGATCCACATATGATTTTAGAAAAAGCTTACGATAAGGTTCCAAGAGTTCTTTGGAGAGTTGTAGAAAAGAAAGATATTGATGTGACTTATGTTTAAGTCATTAAAGAAATGTATATTAGAGCTGTTACTTGTGTTCGAATAGAAGGATTGACAAAGTATTTTCCTATTTCATTTGGATTGCATCAGGGATCGACTTTAAGCCCATATCTTTTTGTTTTAATTTTGGATGCTCTTATTGGACATTTATAGGACGATGTATCTTGGTGTATGCTTTTCGTTGATGATATCATTCTTTTTGATAATACTAATATTTCAGAAGAAAACTTTAATTATAGAGATCTACATTAGAGTTTATGGCCTTCATTTGAATAGATCTAATACTGAATGCATGAAATATAGTTTTAGTAGTAGTAGATCCAGTGGTAAGGTTGTAACAATGGATGATTAAATCATTAAAAGGTGTGAACATTTTAGATACCTCGGTTCTATTGTTCAAAGTGATGGTGACATAGATGGGGATGTTATTAGTAGAATTCAATTTGGATGGTTGAAGTGGAGGAATGCATCGGGCCTATTGTGTGATGGAAAAATACTGGTTAGACTTAAAAAGAAATTTTTATAAGATGGTGGTGAGACCCCCAATGCTTTATGATGCAGCTTGTTGGCCTTTAAAAGAGAAGTATATGGCCTTTAAAAGAGAAGTATAAAACCAAGTTTTGTTGAGATGAGAATGCTTATGCAGATGAGTGGCTTGGAGCTTAGAGACAAAATGCGAAACAAAGGTATCTGTGAAAGGGTTGGTGTAGCTCCAGTGGCAGGCAAGATTGAAGAGAATCATTTTAGATGGTTTGGTCACATTAAACATCAAAAACTTGATGATTTGGTTAGTAGAGTAAATGCTTTAGATTCAACTTATGTTAAAAAATGGTAGAGGTAAATCTAAAAGAACTTGAGCATGTTGTATAAAAAATGATATTATTTTATTAGAATTAAATGAAAATATGACACTTAATACGACATAGTGGAGAAAAAGGATTCATTTAGCCGACCCTATTTAGTGGGTTAAAGTCTTCTTGTTGTTGTTATTGTCATGTAACATGAGAAATTGACGCTAGCAAAGTATTTTTTTGCGGAGGATGTATGGAATATGGTTAAGATAGATTTATGTTATTTCAGTGTCGTGCAATGTAAAAGTGTGATAGGAGTGGGTCGATGGAGATAAACAAATTTAGGTGTTGCTGATGTATCTATTGGATATTAGTTGCACTTCAAAATTTCCACCAACCACACATCAATTGTTGCATTTACTTGTACTTTCATCTACGAACTACTCCAATCAACTAGCTCATTTAATTTGTCAAAGAATTCAATATTTAGCCAATAAAGGATTAGGCTTTGAAGGGTTATAGTGGCAATATCTTATGGATAAGAGAGTGATTTTTTGACCTAATGGGTGAGTGAGTCCCATTTGAATTTGCAATCCCCGATTGCCATATATGAGGGAGTCAACATAGTTTTGGATGAGTGAATCATCAGTTATTTCATGGAATTTATTTTTCCTGGTAATAAAATCCCTCTTTTAATCCAATTTCAAATTTACTTATTTTATATGTTAACTCAAGTTTTTTTTCAAAGTATTAATTAGCCATGATGGAGGAGGTATTTCACAAATATCAAACTTAACGTCGAGTTAAAAAAAAAATGTTAAAAAACTTAGGCTGTTTTATTGTTGAATGGGAGAGAGATGAAGCATCAAATATGTATAATTGTATTTTTAGCAATCACTTACCACAAACCAACCAAACATATTATTTACTTGTATCTCCAACCAACCACCCAAATGAACTAATTTAGTTGGCTAAAGATATTATTCTTAAGCCTTTAAATGGTTGTACTTCGAAAGGTTTTTGGAGGATAGAGCTTAAGGATGAGAGAGTATGAGAATCCTATTGTTTGGGTTAGTTTTTCCCAAATATAATGTATGAGTGAGTAATTCCCTAATGGTTATATGTGCTTGAGTCCCAGCAGTTTGGGATAAGCGACTTTGCACTCATCTTATGAAAATTTACTTTCATTGCAATGAAATACCTCTTTTTATCTACATTAAATTATTTTTTTTGTGTGCTACATCAGGAATCTAGTATAAATGTTTAGAGGGGAGAAATAGGAGTTTTAAAGGAGATAGATTGGGTCTTATGAAGCAGTTTTGATTATATGATGAAGAATACGTATGTTAAATATCAAATATATTTCATGAGTGTTTTTAAATAGTAACTAATAAGTTTAATAACTTATTTCATAAAGGGGAAGTAGGTAGATCATATTGATGGGCTATTACCTTAAAGTGTATTACCTTAAAAGAGTGTAATTAAAAGATTCAATGATTTAGGTGTTTGCAGATGCACATATATTTAAGATTTTATTAGGAACTTTTTTGGTACAAAATTTTCAAATATTACTTTTGGTGTAAGCTCATATATAGAATTAAATGCATAATTATTTTGTAACTTTTTTTTTTGTTATAAATTGGAGCCTTAAAGCTAGTAATAGGTTGATTATCATTCAAATCTTCAATTGAAGTCATTTCTAATCAATGGGGTGGCGTCTAGTTGGATATATGTTCAAACTTATTTTTATGTAGAAGTCACAATTCATGTGTTGCTTGAAGTGCATACCTAAAGTGAGATACAACACACAATTACCTTTCATATATATTTTTTTCCTTTCAAATTTATTTTTATCACTAGTAATAGGTTTATTATCTTAAAACTTCAGTTGGACCTAATATTAGAGCAAGAAGGTCAAATAGTGTTTGCCAAAGGTACTTGGTTTATGACTTATGAAGATATGTGCAATGATTTTAGATTAGAAAATCGTTAGTACTAGTTTAGTAGAACATTAACTAACTATTGTGGATCATGAGTTGGTGTTATATTGTAAGTATTATATGAAGAATTTATTCATAATAGCAAATATTTTCTTTTGATCTTTAATCTTGCAGCCCTTTATTGTAAGCTTCATATGGAGTTTTAGGGAACAATTTCTCTCCATATGCTTAGTACGAGATCTTATTCTCGTCAAAATGAATCTTAGCATCACAAACCATTGTTCTTTAGACAAATGATTGTTATAAAATAACTACTTTAAGCCTTTTAAAACAAAAAAAAAGTCAAAATTTTCATTATGAGATTCTCTATTTGTTAAATTAACTTCTACAATATTATTGTTGAAATATTTTTTGTTTAATTATATTATACATTTTAGTCAAGTAGTGGTAACACGTTTATTTTGAAGTTTATTATCACATTTAGCTTATATGACGATATAGCTTACATTTTGTACTAGTCCAAATGGTATTCCAAGTCATTTAAATATAATTTTGCATTGAAATAGCTTTGTAAATTGATAGAGAAAAACAAAATATTCATCATCAGGATATTGTTATAAATTTTGATAATTTTATAGTTTTGGCTTGCTGCGACATGCATGATATTGAACATGTGCTTCTCTTCAAGTGTTTTGTTTATTTGGTTCTATAGATAGATTTGTATGGGTGAGACTAAACACCTAACCCACATGGTACAACACACATAAAAAATGTAAAATATGGGTACATATAGAATAAAAAAACCCAAAAAACCACCCGGGTGCTGAAAAAGTGTGGGTCATCCCAATCTAGTCTTGCCTTTGGCTCTAGTTCTTGTTAGGGATTCAACTAGCAGATTGGTAAGGTGCTGACAATTACCCGTATTAACCAAAGCATCATCTATAAGACTTTTGAGCTATAGTAGATCTCCATTCTTCTTCTTCCTCCTGGAAGTGTAAACTTTTCATTTTTCCGAAGAATCTGTCTGATGGGGTAGAACTGAAGCAGAATGAATACCAACAGTAGTACCCACAATAGGTTCTAGAATATGTGAAAGTTGCCTCTACACCGGATACTTCTTGAAGAAGTGGAGCTGCGATGCTCTCCTGATTATCAGTCTGAACACTATCATTTATAAGTAATAGTCCAACAATATTGTTTTCTATGGAGTTTGTAGATGTCAGCGCCGCTTCACTCGCAGTAACAATAACAACAGTGTCATGGGGGGTCCTCAGGGGCGATAGACACCTCTTATATGGTTGTATCCTCCTCAGGTGGAACTAAAATGTCCACAACAGTGGGGTTATATCCATTTTTATTCACTTGAACCTTAGATTTCAAATTAGGATGAAGCTTGTAACATTTAGCAAGGATATGGCCAAACATCTTACAGTGGGTACAATATGGGGGTTTGTGTTCCATGACGATTTTTTGCCAATAACCATTATGGGTTGTGCTCAACCAGACTTCAATAACATCTGGTAAAGTAATATCCCTTTCCACAAGTATTCTAGCCACCGAGGGTCTAGTTAGGTTAATAGTAGGCAGATATAGTTTCAAAGGATCCCCAAGGATGACCCCAATAGAGTAGAGAACCTGATGGTGAAAAAATGCAGCTTGAGATCAGGTAAATTAAACCATACCGGTACAGTGAAAGTTTCATGATTTGGGTCGAAATTAAGAGACCACTTGAGTAACTTCATTGATTTGCCTTCGATATTAAGATATTTTTTGGAGAAAATTCTGGTGTAGTCTTCAACTACTGTTAATTTGATCAACACGTCTCCCATCCATGAGTCCCACTTTCCAGTTGCCTACTAGTTTAAGATCATCAACACTCTTTCTGATAACATCCATAGGAGGGTGTCCCCACTGAAATTTTCCAATAAGTCTAAACTTGAATTTTTCCGTTAGGGTAGAAATTTCTGATTCAGAGAAAAAGATTGCATTTTTTCTATCTTTTCTAATTTCCGTCTTAATAAAAGGACAGTCATCTGTTCCCTCACGAGATTTCTTATAACTTGAGGGGAATACCAACGCAGACTCCACCTGAGGGTTACCCACCATATGGGCAAAAGAGACTTTGTCCGACTCAACCAAAGAAGAAGGAAATGCGATCAGAGGTTGTCAGAGTTAAAACTGATGCGATATTGCTGAAAGACAGAAGAGCTATCGGGCGTAGAAGCAGGAGCAGCGCTGAGATAGAAAAACCAAACAGTCGGGCGTAGACGACGAAGCTGCGAGCGACAGGGGCGTGGAGCGATATCGAGCAGGAGTTGTAGCGATATCGAGGAAGATGACGACGCGA
>NEWO01001042.1:101072-153882 GCA_003013225.1 Phalaenopsis aphrodite | reverse complement strand
ATACATATATGTATGTATCTATATATATATACATACATATATATACAGACATATATGTATGTATCTACATATATATACATACATATATGTATATATGTATATATACATACATATATATACATACATATATGTATATGTATATCTACATACATATAT
This sequence comes from Phalaenopsis aphrodite, assembly GCA_003013225.1. Lineage (NCBI taxonomy): Eukaryota > Viridiplantae > Streptophyta > Magnoliopsida > Asparagales > Orchidaceae > Phalaenopsis > Phalaenopsis aphrodite. The sequence goes on along the minus strand of NEWO01001042.1, from coordinate 153,726 downwards.
ATACATACATACATATATGTATATGTATATATAGATACATATATATACATATATATCTATATGTATATATATATATATATACACACATACATATGCAAGTTTATACATGAAGGTAATTCAACAACATGTCACAATATCTTTTTAGAGGTTCATGGATCAAAATTATAATTTTCACTATCAACAAATAATTATATTCCTAAGAATATTTGTAGTCCTAATGATAAGTAGAATCCCCCTTCAATTTAATATGAAAGGTTTTGAATGGGCATTAAATATATAATCTTGTTTAGCTTTCTAAACGACAACAACAAAACCTTTAACCCACTAAGTTTAGCTTTCTAAACATGGATTTATAATATGTCAATTGATTAACAATCTATCAATCTATTATATATTCAGGTAGATATAGTCAAAGACGTTCATTAACACATAACATATCAAATTAGTGTTTCATGTGGTGTTTTCTGTAAATATTTTCTCTCTTCTTTTTGTTATGTTCTTTAGAAAATTGATGCTTGTGTGACAAGTTCTTCAATCTTAAGATGTCCATTCCAAATTTGAATTTGAAGATATATATCTATAATCTCTAACATATTTTAGAAGATTTTCATGACAGATTTTGATGCACTGGTTGTTGACATGATGAATTTTAGATGGAAAAAATCAATCCAATTAAATCCAACCTTAGCCCATTAAAAATATATATCAAGAGTATTGTTCAAATTTTTTGCCTAAATTTAAGTGCTTAATTCCTAAAAAAGTTGGAGCTAGCTTCTGTTATTTAAGGCACTTTAGTTTCTTTCTTGTTATGGAATTTTGGTTTCCTTGAATTTTGAAAGTTCTGAAGTTGATCCTATAATTTTGGATTAGTTGTTTGATGTTAGGGGGAAGAATCATTTTTAAACATTCTTATTATATAGATAAGTTTTAATTTGAATCTGATTATCCATATTCCTAACTTTATAAATAAGGATATAGGAATCTATTTTGTGAAACATTTTATTTGGATTGAATAATGATTTATATCTTTCCCCTCAATCTTCACTTTCTATTCCTCACTTCTTTTTTCGCCAAGATCTCTTCTAACTAATCATCTTCACCTCCTACAATCGCAATCTCTTCCGAATCCATACCACGATAATCTAGCAAGCAATGACGCCGATCCTTCCCATTGCAATAGAGTTTTTAGCTCCTGGATTATTTCTAACACCTTTTCAATATTGTATTCTCATAAAATAAGAAATTAATGAAATTACTCATTGCTTACCGGGTAAATTAGTGAGGAACCAAATGAATTAGCAAGGAGAGATCAAACTGGAGAAGAATGATATGGGAAGGGAGGTAGAATATTTTTTAACCAAAACTTAGCTCCATAATGATAAATAATCTTTATTTATTTTCATTGTTTTAAGTTTAATTCTTCGAAGGCATTTTTTATATATAAATATATGAACCTTAATTTTATTGTCTTGGATACATTTTTCATAAATCCCAAGAGGACACTTTGTTGAATACCCAAAGGATTATTGGCAGTCTTGTGTGATCTTATTAACTTTGCGTGATTGGGTTAGGAATCATATATCTAAGACTATTAGTGGTAAGCAAGTGACGCCAACATACAAGGATATCAATTCACAGAACTTTTATGGTATTTTTATCCAATGAAGGAACCAAATCATTTTTTTTCTTTTTTCGTAATAGTATGATATTCAGTGGTTATATGTCATACTAGTTCATCTTTAAATCCATAGGGATGCTTAGGTTGAGTTTGCATTGATGTTCCATCTCGTAATTGAGTTTACTACATATCCAACTCAATATATGAGGTCGTGGACTCTTTATTACTAGTAATCTTGTTCGTATGATTAACTCAAATGATTTCAAGATTCTGCTACTTAGTGTTCACAAGTGCATGAGAAGCTCATTCCTTATTTTGGTAAGATTGACAATCATTAACACTATTGATGGATTTGCTTGATGCATGTGTGATAATACTATCTTTTTCTCCTTTTGGTGTGGCAACTATGTCAATAGCCTCTCATTAATGAAAACGCTTGTCACTTGAAGAATGTAGTGTACTTCTGAACCAATTTCTTGTATCCTTGTCACGATTGTTGCCATTGGATCAGTATTTCTTCTTCATATATCATAAGATTTAATGGAATGTTTAGAAGTTTCTTGAATTGTTATCATGTCACATGCGTGGCAACCCAAAGTTGAATGACTTTGTATGCCACTACATCAATGCTCTTGATGGCAACTTAAGTTGAACAAAGAATATCCTTTAAGTCAAAGTATAATTAAAAGGGCAATAGAGTGTAAAATTGTGCAGCTGAAATTGAGATATTTTTCATCTATAAGCGAGACAAAAGTCTCAGTGTTTAAGTTCTAAGCCACAAAATTTAAAAAAAATATTTATATGTAAAATTATTATTTAAATTTTAAAGTGTGAAGTAAGAAGTAATATAGCTTATTAAAAAGCAACATATCAACACCCTCATTAGATAATAAGTAATAAGTTATGTAAGGTAAGAAATAACATGTTATTATCAAGGTAGGTTACAGATAACATCAAATTAAAATACTAAAATATAGTAACATAACAACTTCAATTTAAGTCTGTCTATCACTCATAATATTCTCCACTTAAATAAAAATATAGTAAGACATCAACATTATAATTTTTAGCTTTAAAAGTTCTCATTACTTGTAAAACTCAATGGATCTTCGTTAGAATCATCAACATAATGATTTACTTCCTTCCTCATTTCATTTTCTGCTGGATCCATGTTCTCACGTTCCATTTTATCTTCAAACTTAGTCATCCTCTTTTTTCTTGATCAATAACAATTAATAAAAATGTTAATTAAATTTTAAAACAATGATTATGTTTACGGTTATAGTTTCAACTATATAAATTTTTATGGATATATTTTATTTTTGACTATTGTGAGATGTGAGGGTTAATAAGTGAAGTATATTGGGTATTATTTGTCAGTTTTTTTAAGAAATTGAGGACTACCTAAAAAATTGAGGCGATGTGTGCCCTTAGCTTGGGTAAGGTGTATAATGAGACTTCCACGTTGAAAATTTTCATAAATAGCACTAAAGAGCTTTTTCATATTGAGCTATTTTAAATGAGAAAAAGAAAGGTGCGTTTTTAGGATGTCTAACCAATTGACTACCTTGTTAGTATCCACGGTGCTATCGAAGCCAAGTAATTTCAATCCGGCATTCACCTTGAAGGGAGGTGGTTGTGTGGAAGTGGAAGTTGGTGTTCATTTGTGGGTAGATCTTTCCCTTCATTTGCATCTTTAGGTAATCAATGGTTCCGAGCATAACTTTTGGAAGAATCTTCTCAATCCTTTGATGTTTTGATTGCCTCATTTGAGCTTTTTCCTTTTTTTTTGGTTATTCTAGTATTAATTTCTTTTAAAGAATTGGTTCTCCTTACACAGTGATTAGTTCCTCTCACTCTATATACTTTCTAACTTACTCTTTTCTAAGTCACTCACTTTTAGCATAAAACCTGTGGTCCTTAATACCGTAGTTCATTCTAGTATCCTTATTGGATATGATTGCTGCTTTGTCCTCCCAAGTGGACTTTAATTGTGTGGATTTTGTAGTTTTTAAGTGCTTATCTCTATTCCAGGTTGATACATATGCTTCCCAACCTAACTACTTAAGGCTAATAAGTTTTCAAAAGGCTGCTTATAATCCTTCGGGTATTCCTACTAAGTGGATCTTCTAGAGCTCTGGTAGAAAACTCTAGGCAATATTACTTGGGTTCATAAAATTATGTAAGAAACAATGTTGAAAATAGTCCAATAGTTGAAAACTGAATTGTTGTTGGGAGGGGGGAGTCATTGCTTGTTGAGTTGTTGTGCGGTAGATGTTGGAGGAATTGTTGCTGTAGCAAGCGAAGGCCAACTATTAGAGGATGGCCTGAGATGAGAGGGAAATTTGTGGGAAAGGTAAAGAAAAAAAAAAAGATTGGAGATAAAAATAATTTGTGAGCTTTATTCAAATTAAATTGCCCACAAACTATATTCCTAAATCCTTTTTCTAATAGAGTTAAGAATAGAGATAACTAGAGTGAACTAATACTTTATCTAAATGGATATGAATGTTCGAAATAACGTTTATCCTTGGAATCAAACAAATAATCCTAAATTTTTTACATTAATCGTGGAAATAACTTTTACTGTTCGAAGGAAAAAAAAATTGCTTAAAATAGAATTCTTAAATTTTAACTATTAATTTTTAGGAATGGATAATTATTACGTGGTTACTATAGATTCAAATATTATTCTTGACGCACGTTTGTGGGTTTCTGGGTTGTTTATTTCCATCTAAAATATTTCAAGTCAACAATTGATGCATCAAAATCCATGTTCAAGTGGAAGAGTACGAGTAAGCCATATATCTTTTGACTGACTGGGTTATCTTGGTGGGAGAGATAGGTCTTCTAAAATGTATTGCAGATCCTGACGGATCATTGTTAGATTTTGGATGACCTTTTCTGTACATCAATTAGTTAGGTGTACGTTTCATTCTACTAGCATATATGATACTTAGAGAACCAAATTGAACAGGTTGCCTGCAAAAAAACTGCTCTATGTTTCTAATTTGCTGCGGTTGAAAGAACAGCTGTAGGATTCAACGAAACAGAGAAGGCATTTAAACAGCAGGAGCATATATTGAAAGTTTATATGTATGGGTTACATACACTAATCATTAGCAAAACTTTTGTAAAAGCTGATAACTAATTAGAAAGCATTTGAGTATCGCTTTTTAAAGGTTGTGGGACTCCAAATATTTTCTTTAACTGCTATCAAGATAAATCTGTGCGCCATGTGTATTCCAATTAAATAAAAACAATGTAAAGCTGAGAAAAGATTGTAGAATTTGATATAAATGAAGTAAACCCAAGGGAAATTTGTATACAACAACAATAACAATAACAATAAGCCTTAATCCCATTAAGTGGGGTTGGCTACATGAATCCTTTTTCTCCATTGCGTCCTATTGAATGTCAAATTTTCATTTAATTCTTATAGATTTAAGATCATTTTTTATACATGTCCAAGTTTTTTAAGGTTTACCTCTACCTTTCTTAACATAATTCGAATCAAACATCTACTCTCCTAACCGGATCATCAGATGGTCGATGTTTAATGTGACCAAGTCATCTAAGACGACTCTCTCTGATCATATCCGCCACTGGAGCTACACTAACCCCATCACTAATATATTCATTTCGTATTTTGTCTCTAAGTGTCAATCCACTCATCCTTGTAAGCATTCTCATCTCAGCAACACTTAACTTTGTTTCATGCTTCTCTTTTAAAGGCCAACTTTTTGCGTCATAATGTATTTCAGGTCCCACCACCATCTTATAAAATTTTTCTTACAGTCTAAGTGGTACTTTCTATCACACAATAAGCTTGATGCATTCCTCTATTTCAACAAAACAACTTGATTTCTATTAATAACTCACCGTTACTTTGAACAATAGACCCGAGATATCTAAAACTTTCACACCTTTTAATACTTTGATTACTGTTAGTTACAACTCTGCCATTAGAGCTACAACTATTAAAATTACATTCCATGTATTCAACTTTAGATCTCCTCTAACGAAGACCTTTAGACTTCAATGTAGACCTCCATAATTCAAGTTTTTCCTAAACTCTTCTAGTCTTATCCACAAGAAGGATATCATCAACGAAAATCATACATCAAGGTATAAGTACAATAATAGTATCCATAACTATAGCAAAAAGATATGCGCTTAAATCTATAGCTGATGCAATCCAACTAAAATAGGAAAATACTTCGTCAATCCTCCTGCTGTTTAAACACAAGTAATAGCTTTAATGATGTGAATCTAAGTTATATCAACACTTTTCTTCTCTAAAACTCTCCGAAGGACTTTTATTAGAAACTTATGGTAAGCTTTTTCTAAATCAACAAAATCATACACATATCTTTCTTATTTTCTCTATACTACTCCTTCAAACCTCTTAATAAATGTATAACTTCCATAGTATTTGTGCTTGGCATAAATCCAAACTGAATGTGAGAAATTTTTGTATCACGTCTTAACCTATTTTCAATTACCTTCTCCCATAATTTTAAAGTATGACACATAAACTTAATTCCTCTATAATTTGCACTCTTGTGCGTCCCTTTTTTTCTTAAAGGTGGGGACCAAAATATTCTTCTTCCACTCAGACGTCTTTTTAGTTCTTAAAATAATATTAAAGAATTTAGTAAGCCAAGAAAGATCTAAATATTTCCACACTTTAATTGGGGTATGATTAGGTCCTGCTGATTTTTCACCTTCGATTTTCTTTAAAGCCTCTTCAACTTCTTTTTTACTAATGTGAAGATAAAAATAAAACGTTTTATTATTATGAACGATATTAAGATCACTATGATCGATCATATTTTCAGAAATTTTATTGAAAAATTATCGAAATAGCTCACTCACCTATATTGAATATCTTTTTTAAGAAAAATATTTTTTGATTTTCATATTTGATACATTTTACTTGAATTAAATTTACTTTTTTTTCTCTTTATTTGGCTAGTTTATAAATATATTTTGTACCCACTTTAGTATCTAATATATTATAAAGATCATTAAAAATAAAATTTTTAGCGTCATGAATTGTTCTCTTAGACTATCTAAGAAACACCTTATATTTTTTCTGGTTTTCTAAGTTTTATATTTATACAAAATCTTATAATACTTTTTTTATAATTTTTCTTATACATTACTATTTCACAATCAATTATTTTTATTTATATGAACTTTTTTTTATTCTCCAAGTACATCTTTTGTCACTTGATTAATGGTACTTGTTACTTTGTTGCATATAAAAATTCAATTCTTCATGAATATCCCAAATCTTGAAGTTTATTTATAGAAATAATTTTAGGTGACCTATCTAATTCTATGATAATGTTTAATTATATTTTTTATCGTACAACTCTTCATCTTAAAATCTAGAACTAATAATGATGTTAGAGTACTTAAATTCTCTTGGAATAACTTTAAAATCTTTACATTCTCGGCTATCTATTTTTCTCATAAGAAAATAATTAATTTATATTTATTAGATCCATTCTTATAAGTAATAATATACTTATCTCTTTTCTTAATAAAGTATTAGTAATAACAATATCACACTCTAAAGAAAAATCTAATATGATTATATCTTCATTAAGCACTCTAAAACGGTGGCCATCATGCATATTTGTAGTATTTTCTACCACTCTACTAATATGTCCATTTAAATCTCATCCAATAAAAATTCTTTCTTCAAGATGCGGCATCTGTATTATTTCTTTCAGGTCCTTTTAGAATTTTTTTTTAAACCTATATCTATACCCACTTGAGGAGCATAAGCACTTATAACCATTAAAAATCTTAGTATCAACAACAATATTTAGGGCTGTAATTGTATTAGTTTTTACAAGATTATTTTCAAACTCTTTTCTATAATTATATCTGCACCATTTTGTGCGATTCCTACCTGAATACTAATGTTTAAAATCTACATAAGATATTTATCTTCCTATGAACCATAATATCAACAAATTCCATTAATTCACCTGTAAGGTTATCTATATTCCAAGTTTTTATTCTAATATTAGTTTCATGGACTAACTTCTTTACCCGTATCTATTTGTGATGTGATAATCCCTTCCTTATTTGACACTACGCCTAGCACCGGTGTAGCGGTCCTTGCATATTTTTCACTAAATCCAATCCATACAGTACGTTGCTTTCACGGAACACGATAACGTTTACATGAGGATTGAAAAGATTAATGCTATGATTTTTTTTGAAAACTTTTACGATGACCATCGACTACCTAACGCAACATTCCAATTTTCTTATCCGAGGTTTGGGGCCCGGCAAAGACGGGGTTATAGGGATGATTGTATCATTAAGTAAATTTAAAACTTCTACATGTGATAACTAAAATAAACGTGGCTCCATTTAACATGTTGAATGTGTGGAACTGTCAGACGTCCATCCTAATCTTTCTACTTCTTTATACACAAGGCTGGTCTCTTCCATGTAGCCCCAATGTTTAATGCTGGCTTTTGGAATTTGTATTTTCTTATGTAGAACTTATTTTTAAGTTCACACACTCTTTTGTTGCAAAGCTCTCAAAGCGAGGATTTCAACTTGCAGAATTATATTTAGGTGTTATTCTATCCTTGCTTTGCAGCCAAAATACAATGTCTGTGTAGGGGTAAACATTTGTTTTTTTAATTTTCTTGTCTCCTTTGTAATTTGGCTGGGTTTAATAAATTGTGCTTGAATATAGGCTTTAGAAATTATTTTTTGCTACTCCTGAATATATTTTATTGTCACATATAACATCCACTTCGTCGAAATCTTGTGTTTTCTTTCATATTATACTCTAATTTATTTCTATATTTTTATTTTCTTAATTGTTTAATTTGATTATCTTTCACAACCATCTTGAGATATTCACTTTCTTCTGATGTTTGAAACATAGAGTATGTGACTAATAAGAGGGGTGTTTCTAATTTCAAACTAGCAGTTACAAGTTTTTTATAATGGTAGAATTTCAAAACCGGGAGTAATATACAAAACTTATGACTAGAAGATCACGAGAACAAGCAAAGAGGTTGTAGCATGCACAATAGAGCATTAATTACTGTTGTATGGCCGAAAATTTCTTACTTATGTTATGATCTTGCAGTGTTCTATCAGGTTTATTTTATGAATTATATTGATTCATAATGTTCAATTATTTGAAAAATCTGACTAATATTTTGAAAACTAGCACGTGCTGAGTGTGTTTTCTTAATTATTTATGGCAAGTGTAGTTCTTGATTAAATTGATAATATATTTTTAAATTTATGGGGTAGTTTTTGTAGAAGAAAATCTTTCGGGGTGTCTTTGAAAGATTGGACTAATTTTGAAAACTAGCACGTGCTGAGTGTCTTTTCTTAATTATTTATGGCAAGTGTAGTTCTTGATTAAATTGATAATATATTTTTAAATTTATGGGGTAGTTTTTGAAGAAGAAAATCTTTCGGGGTGTCTTGATCAAATTTTGATTAGGATGGGTGCTAAAGCCATCTTCTTTGCTTTAAGAATCATCCAATGTATAAGAAATAAATCAAAACTTGTATTGCACTGATGTATAAGTAAATTCAATGGTCATGAGACCCAATTTGACAAAAAATATGGTCAGGATATTTGAACCTTGTTTTTTCGATTATGTAGATCAATATCTTTGAGCTGTATGTGAAGATAGTTTGTGTTTGATGTTCTTATCTTGAACCATGCCTCAATAGAATTCTTGTCTTTATTGATGGATGGTTTAATGAAGAAAAATCATATGGTAGTATTTCTGGGCGTTCATTTTTAATGTTAAGATATTTTTATACTCTTCCATCAATTTATGGCAATATGACTTTAATTAACTGAACTTTCTGCAATATTGAAACTAGTCATTACAGGATTTTTAGAACAGCAGAATCGTAAAGGCAGAAGTAAAATACAAAATGTGATGGTCATATCTTGAGAGGATGCAAAAAGATTACATAACTTAACAGAGCAATAATGAAAAGCAATACCAAAGAGCTTAGAATTAGCCCTAAAAAAATTTAATGATTCTGTTTTATATTATCTTGGAGGTAAAAGAGAAAAGGAGAACAAAATTTTGTATAACTGAAGCTTTTACTTGGATCCTTCTTATGAAAAATGTTTGTGCAATGTAGCTCCAACATTCTTCCAGCTTATGTAGTCTTTATGAAGAATATGCTTCAAGAGTGTTTGTTTATATATAAAAAGTTTGAGCAATTTGTCGTCAGTTAAACTTTGAAATTCTACATTTGATGCTTTTTTGTTATTATTATTTTTTTTATTTGCACATTTACAATTCTAGAATTTGCATATAAAATATTTTATTACATGTATGAAATTTCTTTATTGACCAACTTCTTTGAACTGTACTGGAAGCTTTATTGCTATTAGAAGTTATCGAAAACCATGCCAAGGGAATACCTTTGTCCTAATAGATGGATGTCTTTTATGAAGATTTCTTGAATAATCTTTTGGTCACATGAATGGGCACTCAATTTCATTGGGCTGAATGATAGGATATTCTTATACTATCCCATTCTAATACCTTTGTCCACTTCTATCATCTTAATGCTTAGTGTTCACGTGGTTATATTATCAACTTTTTTGTAATTATTTGTGCTTGCATTTAAAGGTCTTTTGGTGCCTTATCGTGATGGCTATATATTGTCAAATCCTTATTTAAATGCTCAAAATTTTTTCATCATCATTGACCTCTTACATGGTTGGGGATGGTGAAGTGAGTTAAAACTCTTGCTAAACTTTATTCTCTTGTTTGCTTCAGTTTAAGTTTAGGTAATTAGCTTGTCTCACGTCTATGTATTATGTATTATAGTATGTTTTTGTATTTACTGGTTTCTGAAGAATTGTTTGTGGTATTAGAAGTATTTTGCAATGGTGCCATGCAGCTACTTTACATTTGAGCTTGTATGTTAGCAGTGTTTACCTATGATTTATTTTGTCACTCTTGATGATTTTTGTGATGTTTCCCTTATATGATCTATTTTTTTGACTTTTGATGATTACTGTGATGTTTCCCTTGTATGCTTCAAAATTTTGTCGGCATTATTACCATGGATTAGCTCCATAAAAGAAAGAATTTTCAAGATACGCTTGCCTTGGGGCTGAAGTTCTGGCTGATAATAGTTATTGACATGTATGTCATTATTTTGATGCACTTTGTTAGCCACGGATGAAAATAAATGTTTTGATTGGTCCAATTGGTACTTTCAACAACCATTGATGTGGCTGACTGTTACTTTTTTGTACATCGTGCTATTGTCATACCATCAAAACTACCTGCAGGGACTGATGATGACCTTCCACCATCACATCAAAATAGAGGTACAAGAGGTGGACTTGTTTCTCGGAATGGCAGACCTGTTGTTGGAGGTCATGCGTACCAAAGAGTTCAAAATGATATGGAGATCCAAATTCACCAACTTGAACAGGAAGCATATAGTTCAGTTCTTCGGGCATTTAAGGCTCAATCTGATGCAATTACTTGGGTATTTTCCATCTGATATATATATATATATATATGGTAGTCTTTTATCTTGTTTTTCATCGTAGATTTATTCTTTACAAAGTTTTGCTTTCTTTTTCCTCCAGGAGAAGGAAGGCCTCATTACTGAACTACGAAAAGAACTTAGAGTATCAGATGATGAGCATAGAGATTTGTTGAGCAGGGTTAATGCTGATGAAATTATTCGGGGAATAAGGTCTGGAAAATGATCAAAGACCACTATTTTTGAGCATTCATGCTCTTTCTTAGTGTTGTTTGTAATTTTTTAACAAATTTATTAGGGAGTGGAGAAAGTCAGGTGGGCTTCAATCAAGCTTCCTTAATAATGTTCAGCCCAATCATGATAATGTTCCTAGTCCTACTGTCTCAGCTTCTCGTAAGAGGCAAAAGTCTTCTCAATTAATGCCTCCCCTACCTCTCAGTGTGCCATCTCCTTCATTGCCTTCCCAGGCAATTGGTGTCCCAATGCAGGCATCATCAGCTTTAAAAAGAGGAGCAGGAGCAAGAAGCAAGAAACCTAAATTGGTAATGTAAATCCTTTATAAATGAATGAGTTTTCTTTGGTCTGTGCGCCACTCCCCAGCTTTTTTGTCATCTGATATTCCTTTTTTTATTTTATTTTTTTGCTCCCTACTCTGTGGGGACAGTCATTGCCTGTTGCATATACATCCACTGGTCCAAGTGGGAGGGGTCAAACTGTAAACAGGAGTTCTGGTGCTATCACAACTGCTCATTCTGTTGAAGCTGCACAATATGATCCATTAATTGGGCGAAAAGTCATGACGAGGTGGCCTGATGATAATAATTTCTATGAGGCTGTTATAAGTGAATATGATGCGTTGAAGGTGTGTTTGTTTGTTGATTATCGATTTTAAGTAGTTGTTGTGTACTCAAACTAACAATTGGTAACCTTTTTTTTTACAGGGTCTTCATCTTTTGACTTATGATTCGAACACTCCAAATGAGACATGGGAATGGGTGAATCTTGAAGAGGTGATGATAACTTTCATGCCAATTTTTTTTTACAGTTATTTAATGTATTGCTGTTTATTTGTGCTGTCAATGCTTCACAATTATTTATAAATTACTGCTAGGAAATTGCAATTTTGAGCGATGGATTTTATTTGTCCCCTAGGATTAAGCGTGCTTGAGCATTGAAATTGCTACCACAATTTGTTTTGTGGATTTTATTTATGATGCGGCGGTATCTTAAACTTCGTTGAGCAATGACAAAAATTCGAGTAGTCTCAGCTAGGAGTAAAGGTTTCGTTGAATTGAATAATAATATTTGTTTGGCTTTCCTTAAATTGCAAAATGAAGCTGCGAACCTTGAAGGAAATGTCTTCTTAAACTAATATTGGTTCTACATTTATTTACTTTGCCCTTCATTCTTTTTATTTTGAGGGACTGGACTAAAGAGCTTCTTACTTGAATATTTGGCCCTGAAAAAAGAGAGGATAGTATGTAGAAAGGCAACTTTCTCCTTTTTTTTTAGTGGTAGTTATACTAAATAATAAATTAAGGCTATTCGGCTTACAACATCCAACTTCTAGGATAAACTTCTAGTTGCTTTCTTATAGTGTTCTTTAGACCACTTTTTAATTGAATTTATTTTGTGAAAAAGCTTTAGCTATATATTATTTTTTAAGATTGTAAAAAAAATTACAACAATGTCATTGTCGGTTCTCAAGTCCCAGATGCAAAAAGTTTAGGTTTGCGTTAGGTACTCGACAACTAATCTAATATTTTTGTCGAAAGAAAATAGTTTGATATGTTAAAAATTCTTCTTTTAGTGATCTTTATAATATATTTGATACTAAAGAGGGTGAAGATATATGTATAATCAAACTAAACAAAGAGAAAAAAAAGGTAAAGATCTAATTCAAGTAAAGTGTATTAAAAAATTAAAATTAAAGAAATAGTTTTTTTAGAGGAAGATATTCAACATAGATGAGTGAGATATTTTTATAAACTTATCAATGAAGTTTTTGAAAATATGATCAATTGCAAGTCCCATATGCGAAAAGTGGAGGGTTGCATTAGGTAGTCGACAACCAATGTAAATTTTTTGTCGAAAGTGAACAATTTGTTATGTTAAAATTCATCTTTTAGTGATCTTTATAATAAATTTGATACTAAAGAGTGTGAAAGATATAAGTATAAACCAACCAAACAAAGATAAAATAAAAGTAAAGACTTAATTCAAATAAAGTGTATTAAAAATGAAACTAAAAAAAATAATTTTCTTAGATAAAGATATTCAACGTAGACGAGTGAGATATTTTTATAAAATTATCAATGAAGTTTTTGAAAATACGATCGATCTTAGCGATCTTAATATCGTTAATAATAATAATTTTTTTTTATTTTTACTATCACATGAGTAAAAAAGTTGGGGATGCTTTAAAAAAAAATTAAGGGTGGAAACTCAGTAGGACCTGATGGTATCCCGATAGATGTGTGGAAATAATTAGAGGATTTGAGATTTTATTGGATGACTATTTTTTAATATTATTTTAAAAGCTAAAAGGATGTCGGAGGAGTTGAGGAAGGGTATATTGGTTTCTATTTTTAAGAATATAAGGGCGCACAAGAGTGTGCAAATTATAAATGAATTAAGTTAATGTGTCATACATTAAAATTAGGGGAGACAATAATTGAAAATGGGTTAAGACGTGATACAAAAATTTTTCACAATCAGTTTGGATTTATGTTTGCTGAGTCTATTATGGAAGCTATACATTTATTGAGAGGTTTGATAGAAAAATGCAAAGGAGGATTTATATATGATATTTATTGATTTAGAAAATTTTTAAGATAAGGGGCGAAGAGAGGTTCTTTGGAGAGGTCTAGAGAAGAAAGGTGTTGATATGACTTACATTCTAATCATTAAAGATATGTATACTAGAGGTGGTAATTGTTCGAATAGGAGTATTGACATAGTATTTTTCTATTTCAGTTGGATTGCATCAGGGATCAACTTTAAGCCCTTATCCTTTTGCTTTAGTTTTGGATGCTCTTACTAAACATTTATAGGAGGATGTATCTTGGTCTATGCTTTTCGCTGATGATATCTTTCTTGTGGATAAGACTAGAGAAATAGTTCAGGAAAATCTTGAATTATGGAGGGCTACTTTAGACTTTAAAAGGTTTTCGTTTGAGTAGATCCAAAACTAAGTCGCGGAATGTAATTTTAGTAGTAGTAGATCTAGTGATAGAGTTGTGATAACGGGGAATCAAATTATTAGGAGTGAACATTTTAAATATCTCAGGTCTATTTTTCAAAGTGATGGTGATATTGATGGGGATGTTATTAGTAGAATTCAAGTTGGATGGTTGAAGGGAGGAATACATCGGGCCAATTGTGTGATAGAAAAGTACTACTTAGACTTGAAGGAAAATTTATAAGATGGTGGTGAGCTTTATGGCACATAATATTGGCATCTAAAAGAGAAGCATCAAACTAAGTGTTGCTGAGATGAGAATGCTTAGATGGATGAGTGGCTTGACAGTTAGATAAAATGCGAAATGAATGTATCCATGAAAGAGTTGGTGTAGCTCCAGTGAGAGACAAAATTAGGGAGTCTTGGAAGGTTTGGTCACATTTAACATCGACCATTTGATGATCCGGTTAGGAAAGTAGATGCTTTAGATTTGACTCATGTTAAGAAAGGTAGAGGTAGGCCATAAAAAGACTTGGACATCATGTATACAAACGATTTTAATTTATTGGAAATAAATGAAAATATGACATTCAATAGGACACAATGGAGAGTAAAAATTCATATAGCCCGACCCCACCTAGTGGGATAAAGGCTTGTTCTTGTTGCTGGTGTAGTAAAAAAAAAGTTACCTTGTAGTAGACAAAGAATGTGTTTCAATGTGTCCATTGAATGTAGGCTTTACACAAGTGCATTTTTGATTGAATAACTTATAAATTGTTTTGATTGCAATTGATGGTAGATAGATTATGATGGCTTTAGTTTTTTAAAGTTAATTTAATGGAGAATGTTCCTAAAACCAAATATTCATAAGCAGTGTAATCAAACTTGAAATAACCTAATCCTCTAATTATCCTCCACTATGTTTAATTACTCACAAATATTATTAATAAAATTTTAAATGGGATTTGTTGGATTGCAATATATCATTTTAAAATTAAAGTAGTATTAACTTGATGAGGCCAACTATACTAGGATAAAGGCTAGAGGAAACATGGTAATGACCGAACATGTTTGCTTGGTGTAGTTTATTATTTTTCTTATGTAATCTTGGTCCAACTTGGTCCAACTTGGTCCAACCATTTTACATTTTGGGTTGCTATAACCATCTTGGTGAGCCTCTTTGAGGCTTGGTCATCTTGAGGCTTATCTGGACATGGTTTAGCTTTAGCCCAATTTCGGTGCGTAATCTTAGGCCATCTATTTAGTTTGCCTTTTGGTTTAATCGAGCTTGGTCATAAGATTGCCTGTCAGGTCACATTTTATTATTTAGAAATTTGTAAATTTTCTTTAATGCCCATTGAAGGCATGGGAACTTTCGAAGTATCCTATGATTTGTGCCTTACATTCGCATTTTTCATGATCCTTGATTTCATTAGATCCACAATAGTTTTCTTTGTTCAGATGACAACTGTGTCTATTCTTTCTACGTAACTATTCAAGCTTATAGTTAGTATCTTATGTTTTATCCTATTTTTAGTTGTTCCCATCTTTGTAGCTAAAAAAGGCAAGTGAATCTTGATGCTGGCATATTTTTTAATTTTTAAATGTTTTTGTTAGTTAATGAATATTTATAGGTTGTACTATAGCAATGACAAGCAGTTTTGATCTTCTAGCTCTATTCCCTCTGTAGAGCCAGAAGGAGTGGTAACAAATCCATATACTCGCTTTTTTTTTTGTTTGCTTTAATATGCATGCTTTTCTATTTAGCTATAAGGACGACGAAAACATATTTGTATGCCAGTTGTGGAAATCCTTTTTCTTATTTTTTGTTGTCTTGTTCATTGCTAAAATGGCAATAATCTTTTGTTTTGAAATTGAACCTTCTTCATGAATAATTTGATAATATGACTTGACACACTTATCATATTTCATGATTAGATTAGAGTATTTTTATTAGTTTATTCAAGTGAATTTGAGTTTTCATATTATTAATATGGCATAAGAGACTATGATTAATTTCAGCACATGATCCATAATTTAAACTAGTGAAATTAATAAATGAAAATATGACTCTCAATAAGACACAATGGAGAAAAAGGATTCATGTAGCTGACCCCACTTTGTGGGATAAAGGTTTGTTATTGTTGTTGTAGCCCCAATGTTATAAGCGAGGTGAAAACAACAAAAATGAAGTTAGTTTAGCAGCCATATTATTAAGAAAGTGTTTTGAATTGACGTGGCTAAAAGTTATGCATATAAATTTATTTTACAGTTTAAATAATTTTAATAAAAATTAAATTTAATATGATATCTCATGTGTAGGCCATTATACGTGCTACAAAATTCTTAATTATTTACATGTATAACACCTAAATTTTTATATTTTATTATGCAATGCTTTAATCTCTTAATAAGTTTTAAAATTATGCATTACATTAATCTCTTAGTAAGTTTTAAAATACCACTAATATCAACTTTTGTAAAGTGAAAATGTAAAATAGACATTTTCATGCTTTTTTTTATGTGATTCTAATTTTATGCTTTTTTATGCGATTCCAACACAATTTTATATTCGTAAATATACAAATTCAAATATTAACCTTACAAATACATAAAAACTCTATTGTGCGTGTAATCCTTCAATTAAAAAAAAGTCAATATTAAGTAATTATAAAAAATGAAATTTATTTTAAATATAATATAAATTCAAATTCAAGTGTAAATGTATGGCATACATGATGTGATATAATAGTATTACATAAAATAATTGCAGTTTTTAAAGTTAAAATTGTATCATGTGTTATATGATAGTTAGCTATGAAATATATTTGAATTCAATATAAAAAATAATTCCATCAAGAATGTGGCATGATAGGACGCGCCAAGTGCCGCACCTTATTGTTATGCAAAAAAAAGAAAAAAAAGAAAAAAAGAGAGCTACCGTAGATACCACATTTATGATTTAACTTTTAACTGCATAAGCTTCTTAATATAATTTTCTTTAAAGTTTTCTGTGCATCGAAGTCAAAAACCAAATGCAATGAAATCATTATATATATATATAT
Source organism: Phalaenopsis aphrodite (assembly GCA_003013225.1). Taxonomy (NCBI): domain Eukaryota; kingdom Viridiplantae; phylum Streptophyta; class Magnoliopsida; order Asparagales; family Orchidaceae; genus Phalaenopsis; species Phalaenopsis aphrodite. Next base: position 136,331 of record NEWO01001042.1, on the reverse strand, counting down.
ATATATTAAAGAACCTCGTGGGGAATTTTATAGATCCAAAAATAAAAGAACAGGGTTTGATTGGAGGTTCCAACTAAACTCGAAACTACAACATACACAAGTAAAAACCTAAGGAATCACCATCGAGATTACAATTAATGCAAAAGTAATATCCAAAAAATACAAGTATAACACATGAAATCAAAGTATCTTAGATATATATCGAATGTAGGGGAGATCCAATGAGTCACCATACCGTAGAAGTTGAAGAGGGGGAGGAACCTTGTCAATAACAATGCCGACAACTATTGATCCATGTTTAGCAAGCCATTTTGTCGGTTGATTGCCTTTCCTGGGAATATGACTCCATAGAATGTGCATATTTTGATTAAAAATATACGTTTAATACAAAATTAGAATGTTCCACGTGGAAGGTTTCAAACTGAGCAAATGCAACTAAATCATCCCCAAAGTGTTGAGATATTTGAAAGGGGAGAATGAAGGTTTGTCAAAAGAAGAAATAGTGAGTGGTCTGTGATCAGAGCCTGCCCTAGAAATATGTTGGACGATAAAGAAGGGGAAATTAGTTAAACCAATCCTGATTAACCGGTCCAATGAAACCAAGATCAAACAATCCAACTTTAGCTAAAGCTTCATTAATGTTAGGCATAAGCTTACGATCCATAGCTCTACCGCCTTGTTTTTAGTAGTACAAGTGATCATGTTGAAATCCCCTCCAACAATCCAGTTGCCATTCAAATTGTTAACAATTAAAATTAATTGTTTCCAAAGATCTTCCATAGCAGAATTGTTGCAACTAGCATATACAATAGTAACACATCTCTGCAAGACGTCTATACTAAATTGCACATATAAGAATTGTGTCATCAATTAACAACTGGATCACTATTTCTTTCCTCCAAAACAATCAAATTTTATTGCTAACATTAGAAATGAAGTTATATTTCCTCCAAAACAATCAAATTTCCTCCAAAACAATCAAATTATATTACTTTAGCACCACTCTTCTTCGAGTTCTTGTCTAGCCGTATCAAATGCTTCATCAGCATGTGCCTTTACCTGAGTACCAACCACAGTATCAACAACTGGGTAATGTGTCTCCACAGTTAGGATACCAGCCTCCGCAACAATTGTGAAGGCTCAAGTGCTAAAGTATCAGGATTGAAAACAACCTCTTCTTTCGGCTGAACCTGCAGATCAACCTCATTACTTGCCTCCAAATCATTTGTAGTCATTGCGTCTACGTTTGTTCTTTTTTTATTAGCCTCTAGTGTATCGATATGTTCTTCCACATTTATCACGTTATAAGCGGTACCCTTTTGTGAATCATTTTTATGCTGTAAACTAGCTTGATTAGAAGCATTGACCTCATCTTCCTCATACATATTTGATGAAGGCTTTTTGAATTATCGGTGTAAAACGTAACATTGTTCGATTAAGTATCCAAACATTCTACAGTTTCCGCAGTAACGAGGATTCTATTCTACATTGACTTTCTGCCATTAACCATTTTGTGCTGATCCAATCCAAACTTCTTCTACTGGTTGAGTAATATCTCTCTCTTTTTGATTACAGGTGGCTGATGGTTAGTTGGATTATAAGTAGCTATATCCAATTTCATAGGTTGCCCGATTATGACACCTAAGGAGAAAAGAATTTCATGGTTGAACAAGTGAAATTTCAATTAGGAAATCGGAACCAAATGGGAACAATTGGAGGTTCAGTTAGAGGATCAAAATCTACAGAGCATTTAAGAAGCTTCATATTTTTGTTATCCACTTTGAGAAAGTTTTTTGTCAAAAATTCAGGCGTAATCTTCTTCTCTGCTTAATTGAATGAAAATGTGCCTAACATGTAAAAGGCGCATCTTCCAATCCCCCAATAGTTTTGAACCTGCAGAAGACATCCGGTTCACTTTCATTTTAGATTGACCATATAGAAATTTCCCCACCGAAGCAAATTTAAAAGGGATGGCAAGCGCAAAGGTGCCAACTTCAGAGAGAAATATAATAGCCTTGCATTTTCCTTAACTAATTTCCTTACAAAAGGTTGATTACTCGATCCATCCAACGTGTCATGGTAGGCTTGAGAGAAAATGAAATTTTTTAAATCAACCATTGGAGTAGTGGCCGTTGAGCAACAACGTCCGCAAACAACGAGTTAGCCATTAGTCTCAACATCACAAACCCCACAAATCGACACGCAGAACTAAAGAAACCGAACAACAAACAATATACCAAAAAACAAACAGTGACGAGCACAAAAAAGCCGACCAACCAAAACAGTACAACACTCTAAACCAACTAAACATCAAACACAAAAAAAAGCGAGAAGAACGAAAGAGCCAATGCAAAATGCGGGAAACACAAGTATCACTGTAGAAATCAAACTAAAACCCAAATAGAAGCCCTAAACCACAAATACACCAAACGAACCTTGGTAAAAAGCAAGCGAAGAATAGACCCTCTGAAAAACCCCAAATGAAGCGTGGGAAAAATGAGAAAATCAAATAAAACCTAACAGCTGCAAGAACCTAAGACAAAGAGTAGATCAATTTGAAAATATGAGCGCAGAAGACAAAAACAAGAAATATCACCATCACAGCGAATTCAAAGCCTTAGAACGAAGGAAATCCCATTACCCATGAGCTTCTCCACCATCATGCATAAATAAGACGCGAAAGTGTTTACCAATGGTGCTGGCTAGCTGACGGAGAGGTTGTTAGCGAGGGAGGAGGGCTGCTAGCGAAGCCATCAAAAATATAGATTGTATGAGAGGGCCCAAGACCCACGCGGTAAACACCACATGCAAATGGTTCTCGAAAAAAAGAAAATACAAAAAAAATACATGAGAGTCCAAAAAACCAAAAGTGCCAAAACACGTAATATTAGGTAGCTAGAGAGCGACCTAATTTTGCCTTGCCTTTGCCTCTAGTTCTAGGAAAGGAGTTAAATAACAAATTAGTAAAGATGAGTACCATTGCCAGCAGTAACTAATGTATCGTACAATAAGTTCCTGAGCTCGAGTCGACCTCTTTTCTTTTTCCTCCAGGAATAGACCTGTCATTCCTCATCCAAAAATTGACTCATTTGATCATTGGATTGGTCTAAAGTGTGTCAGACATGTGTAGATTGTTGAACATTGGAAGCACTACTTTTTGCAGCATCTGATCTTTTATTGGATTAAAGGAGTACATCGTGTGTCTTGGCATGTAATTGAGCCTTCTTCAATAATAATGAGTGGTATAGACACTTTTGGATCAATACTAGTAGTATGGGGAGATGTTTCATGAGACTCCAAAGTATCATGCTTCAATCTAGCAGTTGAAAGAAAGTGTTCAAAAATAGGAACATCCAGGGGTGGAACGACTTGGGAATTATGTTCTTCATCTGAAACAATATAGGTTTGAATAGGAGGGTCATTAGAAGATTTTTCATCAGGAACAACGTCAGTTAGATGAGGAGAGGTATATGTGGTGTTGGAAAAATGGTCGGGTTGCACCTATTCAGTAGGGATGGTAGGTGGCAAGACGTTCATCTCAATTCAGTATGAATAGATTTTTGAACATGTTGCTTATCTTTAGCATTATCCACCTTTAAATGAGGATGCAAGCGATAACAAATAATAGAACTATGGCTAAACATATTACAAGGAGATCAATAAGGAGGGTGTGGTTCTACTTAAACCTTTTGCCGATACCCGTTGTAAATGGATCCAATCCTAAGCTCATCCAGAGCTGGTTGGGTGATATCTCTCTCAATTAACACACAAGCCACAGAGGGTTTGGTGACAACAAGTATAAGACTATCAATCTTGAGAGACTTACTGTAAGAATTTGCTAAGGAATAGAGAATTTCAAAGTTAAACATGTGTAGTTTTAACCTCAGAAACGTTATTCAAACAGGAATGATAGGGGACTCCGTTTTTGGATCAAAGCCGATAGTCCACTTTAGAATTTTTATAAAATGGTTGTTAATCTTGATTACTTTTTGAGAAAAAATACAAGCGTAATCCACATCGTGAGATAACTGAATAAGTATATGTCGGCCGTCAAGTAAGCCAATATTCCAATTACTAGATAGCTTCATAGCATCAAAATCTTTTCGAGTGATCTCAAGTTTAGGGTGACCATAAAGGAATTTCCCCACTAGAGCAAAACGCTAAGAAGACGCAAGAGTACTGATTTCAACGTTAGAGAGAAAAAGAGCAGGTTTCCCATTTTTTTACCAAACTTTTTAACGAAAGTGTGATCACCACCACTCTCAAGAGCCTCGTGGAAGGATTGTGGAACAGTGCAAGACTTATCGATACTAAAACCAGACATTGAACCTGAAATAGGAGCACAAGTAGGATTGTCGCTGGCAAGTGCAGTAGCATAAGAACAGAGCGTCGAGGCCATCTCCACCAGACAAGATGATCGACTTGAGTCTGGAGCGACGTGGCAAGCCACGCCAAACTGCAAACCAAGGGAGGACTGCAAATGATGAACCAAGTCACGTCAATCTGCGAGGCGATGCGATCAGACAGAGGTAGCTCGACGAGCTCTAGCCTTGCAGAAGACATGAACTGCAAAAGGCGGAGTCTCGACGAAGCTCAAAAGAAGATGATGAAACAAAGGAGCCGAAGTCCTTCGTCGTTGGGCAAGACGAAACAATAGCGCGAATGCGTCAGGAGGAGGAGACGACGTGCGAAAAAGCCGATGGAGAGAAAACAACTCAACACAAAGAAAAGTTTTAAAACAAATTTATTTTTTTTCCATAAAAAAAATAATCAAGGAAAACATAAAAAGCAAGGACAGGTAAGCACCCAAAAGTTAAAAACAACAAGCACCAACATTAAGCAATAAAAAGATATCAAAATATCCAATAATCGGATTATTATAACAGCTTGAAAGGGCAGCATCCACCAAATAGCAACAGTTTCAAAAGTTTAGTTTCAGTTAGTGAGTAGATTACCATCATTGGCTCTCAAAACCATTTCCAATCCACCAAATGATTTCAGCAAATAACAACAGATCATCAAAACCCCATACATAATTCCCACATCAACAAATTGAAAAACCAAACAAATAATTTAGAAAATGTATGTACCTTTCAAATATCGAGAAGTATGATTGCCCAAACGTCAGGTCAATAACAGTAAAAAGGTGTCTAATAACAAAAAAACGTTGGAATTAAACATCATCTCAACATCCAAACAATATCTATTCCCAAATGTCCAGTTCTAGTCAATGATAAATCATCAGCATAAACTCCCAAAAAACAACTTCAAAACAAATAATCAGCTTCAATATATAGCAACAGATCATCAAATTCATATCTTGGCTATATATATATGTATAGCCAAGATATGACAACAGATATTCAATGAAAGATATCCAGACAGTCCCCATGTAAATGTATCTTTAGCTTTGAATCGAAAATAGAACCCACATAATCCTCCCCAGAATTGGCTCCTAGCTTAGCAAGATAATCAACTGGCTTATATGTTTCTCTATATACAAGAGACCAATGAATATTGAAATTAGGCAACATCTCTTTTATCTTGTTTCAAAGCAAAATAACATTCCCATGATAGCTGATTTCCCTTCTAACAATTTGAAATAAAGAACTATCATCCATCTTAATGATTAAGTTATAGATATTGAGTTTTTCTTGCAACACACCATGATAAAGAACAGTGAATTCAACAAAAAAGAGTTGAAGTTGCATCACAAGGAGCATAAAATGACAGTAAGCGAACCCCCAAATGATCTCTAAAAATTCCACCAACACTGGCATTTTATTTTTTAACACTACCATCCACATTTAGCTTTAGAAAGGGCTTACAGGGCTTCTCCCATTTTTTCAATATACAATTATTTTTTAGAGAAATACCCTTTATGGACCCATAGGAGTAATTTATAGTCTTTTTAGTCAAAACAACAGCCTTATTAAAATCAATAGCCTTTGCGATAAAGAATTTTATATGAACCAAAATTCTATCAGCTTGGAAGATCAAGTTATGATGCTTCCTCTTATTTTTTTGCAACCACAGAAACCAACAAACTATATAAATAATCGAGTGTAGTGTACTTATAAAATTGTTATTATTTGGATGCCAACAATGTTTGCATTGATCGAAGGAGTTATGCCCCTTTTCAGGTAGAAAAATAACATAAGTATAAGCCATATTTTTCCAAATTTTCAACGCATATCTGCAAGAGAAAAAAAGATGATTAAATTGCTCCTCATCTTGCCTGCACATGAGGCAGCAAGATGTCAATCTAAGCCCTTTTAATTTCATCCACAGGTAAAGTTTATAATTTAATCTCTATGCAAAGAAAGACTGAGATGGTTTGAGAAAGGAGTTCCAAAGGTTCACCTTCGATATTTTGATGCAAATGTATTATGTTAGTAATGTGCTGAGATAGTGAAACAGAAACAGGAGTTCTTAACAACACCTCTTTTTTTTTTTTGATTTATCAAAAGGAATATTCATAATTTATTTAACCAGATCATGAGGTAAGCAACACAAGGGCTTATCTCTATTTCACTTATTATTAATCCAAAAATCAGCCACTTTTTGTTGCGAATGGCTGATACCATTAGAGAAGTTTTTAAAAGGATCCAAAGAAGCTCAATCATTAAGCCAAAACCCAATGTCACCATTATCAAAATACTAGGCTATAAAAAGTTCAGCTTTTTCCCTAACCTTTAGCATCTCCCTCCACATTATGGAATTCCCTGCCTTTTAAGAGCATAAAAGAGGGTGATCTGGCTCGCCATATTTTTTATTCATACATTGATCTCAAATACTATAGCCTTTCTTTTATTTAATCAGAGATTACAAAAATTAATCTCCATAAAATTGTTGAAGGATCTAAATCCTAAACCATCATTCTTTTTTGGTTTGCAAAGTTTGCTCCAAGAGGTCCAATAGATTCCAGTGTCATGTCCGGCCCAAAAAAAATTGTTAACTTTTTCAATTTTTAGTTTGCATGATTTTAGTCATTTTGTAATACATAAATTGGGAAGGAATTTAGGACATTTCAAAGCAATGTAAGCCTACCACCATATAGCATTGCATTTTCCCAGCTTTATATTCCTTTAGAGATTTTCAGTAAAACATCATAAAAAGGAATATTCTTTGTCTTACTAGGATTCAAATTAATAGCATGTTATTTCAAGGGGAGGATGACCAGTTTGAAACCAGTATGCTGAAGAATCCAATGCTCCTTTCGGTAGGAATATGCTAGCTAAATAATAACTCACATTTGTTTTTACTGAAAACCATACCATAGGCCTATTCAAAATGAGTTAGTATAGAGGTAATATGTTTGATACAGTTCTTGCTCATATTACAGAAAATAATGTTATCATCAACGAAAAAAAGATGTGAAACTAATTTACTCCCTTTAGCATGATACCTATAATTTTGATGACTACCTGGGAGATAATTTAGCTTCATAGAAAGATAATCAAAAGCAAGAATAAAATGTGTAGGTGATAGAGGATCTCTCTGTTTTAAGCCCCTCTCTGATTTGAAATGACCATGGGTAGACCCATTTAAGTGAATGGGGTGGTAATTGTTATCCAATAAAAGTTTAATGAGATTGCAAAAATGATAATTAAAATATTAACTCTCAAGCACATCAAGAATGAAATCCCAATTAATGCTATCAACCTCTACACTTTGAGTTAATATTGATTAATAGTTGTTGTGTGATCAAGATGATGTTATTTATATTTCTCCCATTTATGAAAGCAGTTTGCTGCGAGCAAAGAAGATCAGTTAACAAAGATTGAAGCCTCTTTACAATAATTTTACTTACGAGTCTAGAGACCACAGTATTTAAGTTAATTTGCTTAAAATTTTTCCACTTATGCCTCGAATTGTCTTTAGGAATGAGAACAATAGTAGAACATCTAAAATATTTATGCGGAATGTCACCATGAAAAAAGCTTTGAATGACAACCACCACGTCAGTTTTAACAATGTCCAAGCATGTATATTGAAGACAGATATAAATTCATCCGGGCCAGCCATTTTACTTTTATTATTGGATTTGAATGCCTTTAGCGCTTCCAAATCATTAGGACTATTGCTAAGAGTGGTAAAGTTAGCATTTCCAGTTTTAATAGGGAAAAGACTTCTATCCAATTGTATTCTATTGAACTCCACCTCTTCGAATAAAGTACTAAAGTAATCTATAGCATAGTGGATTATATCAGTTTTGGAATGAATTCAAATATCGTCTTTATTTTTAATTTTTATGTTTGCACTATATTGTCTTTTATGTTCTATACAAGCATGAAAAAACTGTGTTTCTGTCCCCTTCCAAATAGCTAAGAGGATTTCTGTTTTAGAAAATCAGTTTGTCTTTGCAGACAATTCTCTAAGGTACTATGAGCTCTTATGAGATCTTCCTCCTACTTCACCCCATCTTCAACCTCTTTTTGAATTCTAGATACCTGTTTCTCAGCAACCACTACAACTTTAAAAACTTCTCCAAAAACCTCCCGATTCCAGATTTTTGCCATTTTCTTATCTGATTGCCATAAGGAAATCCAAGGATTTTTATGACAGCCCTTAAGCTAGTTACTTTTCAATCTATCAAAGAAGTTAGGATGAGTGTCCCACATATTCAAGAACCTGAAAGTTTTAACCGTTGGATTGAGGAGGTACTCCACCCTTAGGAGAAGGGGGGGAGTGATCAGAACCAGTACTATTGAGGTTATTTACCTCAGAAAACTGAAAGGTATCAAGCCACTCATTATTTACCAGGATTCTACCTTTACACAATTTCTCCATATTTTTGGTATAGCAAGAATCAGTGAAATTTACTTCAAACCAACATCAGCAATATTATTCTTGAAAGTCTCCATAGTCCTATAACAAGGTGTTCTACCACCTTTTATTTGCAAAGGTAATTGCATTGAAATCGCCACCAACTAGCCAAAGGCAGTTCAACTGAGATTTAATTAGCATTAAATCATTCCATAACTGAGCTCTATCAGAAGCAAGATTAATAGAGACCTGCACAAGGACTCCAATGAATTTGACTTCCACATGAAAGAATTGAGGGTTATCCACCATAACTCTAATTCCCACATCTTTTTCTCTAAGAAACCAGTTTTTTAGATTACAATTATAAGCAAGATTAAAATTTCATAACTTGCTTACAACATTAAGAATATTTACCTCATTAATAAGAGGTTCAAGGATGCCAAAACAGCTAAGATTATGAACCCTACACAGATTTACTAATCCTATCGAAGGCTTTCTTTTTAGCAATGCCTCTCACATTCCAAATGAGAAATTTAACCATCTAAAATTAGTATTTTCCCTCCTGTATTTCTAGAAGGTGCCCTATTGTTCGCATTTACCTGAATACCAGCTGGGGAGTTCTCCCTAGAGGGTATTATGGTCTCTTTGTTCGTTTTAATTCCCTATTAGCATGTATTCTTCTTCTGGTTGACTGCATTTGCCATTCACGATTGATTTCCTCAGTGGGATTGTTTATCTCCTCCTTATTTATAATTACATCCACCATTTGTTTTTGTAGCTCATGGTAGATATCAGGATCCACAGAGATGATCCCATTTGTATGTTCTCATTTACTTCAGTAGCCCTATTAGGAATAAATTGTGTTTGTGTAAAATCATGATTCTTATTTTAACATCAGTTATGCCTTCCTCCATGCGTGCCTCTAAATTAAGAATTTCAATAGGACATGAATTTGAGGGTCACCTCTATTCAGTGTCCTCCTGTTATCCTTCTTCAGTTCAGGATGCATAGCATGACAATTCTCAAGATTATGACAAAAATTCTACATTTATTGCAATATTTAGGTGCATATTCTTGCTCCACTTTTTGTGAATAGTCGTTATTTTGAGATCCTAACCAAATTTCATTATCAAAGGGTAAGTAATATCTGCTTCTACAAGAATCCTGGCTGCAGAAGGTCTATTGAAAGTGTAAGTGGCTAAATCAACCTTTAAAGGCTTGCCAAAATAACTCCTATAGAAGACAAGACTTTCTTATTAAAATAATGTAGCCTTAACCCAGGAAAGGTGAGCCACACGGGGATGATTGGAAGTTCGGTGGAAGGATCAAAATTTGGAGATCACCTTTAAAACTTTCATATGAATTTTTTCTATGGACAAGAACTTATTACCAAAGAGCCTAGTGTAGTCCTCTTCCTTATTAAGTTTAATGATAATATGCCTGCCATCAATAGCCCCCACTTTCCATTCACCCAAGAGTTTTAGAATTTCAAAAAACCTTCTCATTATAGCAAATTTAAGTGGCTCAATTAATTTAGAAAAGTTTCCGATTCAGAAAAGTATAGAGCAGGTTTACCATTCTTTCTTCCTGCTTTCTTCAATTCTCTTCAATTCTTTGAGAACCCTTTAACGTATCAGTAAAGGAAGGCGCTGTCATAAGAAAGTTAAGAAAAATACCAATTAAAAAAAAAGAAAGAAAGAAGAAAACAACAACTTTCCAACCAAAGAAAGAGATACATTTGTGCTGCTGAACATACCCAACTTTTATTTAAACCGTTTTATTATTTTTTCTTATGTCATCTAAGTTCTGATGATACTTTTACAAGTTTTGAACTGCATTTGTCGCAGAAACATTGAAACTGATAACCGGGAATTGCTTCCATTGTTCCTGTGTTAGTTTTGCCAATAAAATGCTTTTATGAGAAACCAACTAAATCCTTCTTTGATATTGTAGCCGATATAACATTACAATTTGTAAAAGTTCCACATTTGACTTAACAAATCTCTTTGCAGTACTTTGTTTGCTGCATCACTAATTCTTGGCTATTTTAATCACAATGTGGAAACCTTGAGCAGCTGTTGATAAATCGAAGTCAGAATAATCAGAATTAAATTAAAAAAAGGGAAGATTTACGAACATGCCACACAACTCATTTATATTTATATATCTATAATCTAAATTCATTTTTTTACATACATACCACCTTACCTATGCATGTGTATTTCACTTTTTAAAAAGTTAAAATAATGGTACTTTTGATTTGACATCTAAGATTTGGGTGTATAAATGTAAAAATCAAAATTTAGGTGTTATATATCTAAATAATTTTGAATTGGATGGTATATATGGAAATGCCCCTAAAAAAGACACTCCTATTAGAATCTAAATTGATGATTAACATTGTTGCAGATTTCAAGTGAAGATATCAGATGGGAAGGTGAGGATCCTTATATCACTCACAGATCAGGCAGGGGTGGACTAGGGAGAGGTGTTAAGAAGTCTCAAGGGGGTCCCTCTCCAGCTGGGGGTAGAGGGAGGGGCTTTTTGAAGAATCAGCCCAGAAAGGATTTTCAGCCGTCACAAAATGGCCTAAAAAAGAGCGCGGATGAATTCGAGATACTTAATACCGAAACACTAATTAAAGAGGTTTGTCAGACCAATTTTATGCTTGTCCTAACTAAAGAATATACTTTCGAAGGCACCATCAGCTCTTTTATTTAACATGCCAAACAGGTGGAGATGATTTTTGAAGCAACTCATCTTGATCCTCTTGAGTTTGAGAAGGCAAAGAAAGTTCTGAAGGTAAACATTTTAAACCCTTAAAATTGTTTCTTAATTCTCTTGGAAAGATGAAATTAAGTTGATTTTGTTTTCAGGAGCATGAACAATCTCTTTTGGATGCAATTGCAAGGCTTGCTGATGCATCAGATGATGAAAGTGGTAAACATGCTTATTCCACATTTCTAGACCAATTTTTTTAATGACTCTACTCTATCTGTACAAGGAAGACGTCTTAAATCTGTAAGACTTGTATATTTTTTCGCTTTCAATTAAATTGGAGGGATATTGATTCATGTAGGATTGACTTCTCGAATTGACAAAGCTGTACAAAAATGTGTTTGAATCATGAATTTTTGAACGGTGATCATCTGGAGTTGCTTCAAAACATTACAGACCGTAAGGCTACTAAGCTATTATATTACTAACCAAAATTCACATCACACACTCATTGGAGATAGGCAGACAATCATTCTTATTGCACGTAAATTGTCACCTAGGATCTAATGACCGTATTGGTTGTAACGAAACTTCAACGCTACATTTTTTCTTACTAATCTTGTTCCTTTATTGTAAATTTTGAGTCTTATGTACTTCTTTTCTACTTGATTTTTTATAGCATAAACCCTTTTATATTTTGTCAAAATGTAGAAAATGATGATCATCATTTAGCCAACGGGCAATTGATGAACCGAGATAGGACTTGGAGGAACCAGCAGTTCAACGGAAATCAACATGCAGGTAACTACGACAATGAAATGGCAGCGGTTGGAAGGGATGGTTTCGATGGTGAACACATGATTGGCGGAGGATGAGTGTGATTCTAACACACAAATTCAGCGCAGAGCATAATTTTTGGTCGAAGATGAAAGGAGGAGTTTGCATTTAGTTAGTCTGTGGAGAGTAGCTCCCTATTTATATTACTCACAAGTGTAAAAGTAGCAGGTTCATATTTGAGGGTAAAATCTTCTAATGATATATTGCTATTTTTTATTGCACTGTTTTTGCATCCAGTTGGATGCTGGTGATGCCTCTGTAAAATAATGGAATGAATATCGCGCTTGCCTGTAAATGACTTAGGTTGGTAGTGGCTTCCAGTTTTTGGCTTTGTTATTTCAACAATCTTTCTTTCTTATCTGAATTTTCTTAGTATTTATGAGTGTTTATAATTTTTGAGAAATTGTTGTGATAAGTTTCTAATTTGAGTGGAGATTGTAATTTTATTTCATTAGCAAAAAAAAATTGTAATGTATACAGTAATTTTAAAAGAATAATTTTATTTCAAGTCTACGGGCAAAGCAGTTTTATCTGTAAACCGGTGCAAAACCAATTCGAAGAATAAAAAACTCTTTTTGACCGTTAAACATATTTTTGGCCAACTATGTAAATTAGTGTTTGTTATAATTGTTTCACAATTTTTTTTTCTTATTGATTGCTGTTACATTTTGGAAAAATTATTGCATACGGACATCGCATGTAGAGATGCATGCGGTGTTTGATTTTAACCGTAGATCACAGTGATGTACGGTCATGATGTATTTCGGTGGGTCTCACTTAAAAAAAAATAATAATTTTATTTTGTCAAGATCGGACACAACATGCATCTCTGCATGCGGTCTCCGTATGCAATAATTTTTCTACATTTTGGCTCTCAATTTTGCTGTTATTGTTCTTTGAAGATTCTTTTTTGGAGTTTTGTTTGGAGATTTAGTGCCCGTTTGAGGCAGCTTATTTAGGTGCGGTGGAGTTTTGAAAACGCCGCTTTGGTGTTTGGTTTAGGGCATTCGGCCCAACATTTTAAAAACGACGAGAATAGCGTAATTAATTTCCTTCTACAGATTGAATGCGGGGCTCTTGCGTTTGGCGTTTGTTAGGGCTCAAATTCTTCCCGTTCCCCTGCGATATTTCTCTCGCGCTCTCCCTCGCCATCTCCTTTCCTGATCTTCTCCTTCGTAAACATCGATTCTTCTGGTAAGATCTATACGCCGCAATGCTTTTTGGTTGGTTTTATTTAGGGTCGATCTTCTCTGGTTGGTTTTATGTGGTTTGATTCGATTATCTTTACTTTTTTGCAATATTCAGTTTTCATGAGAGTTTTTTTTAGGTTGCATTTGCTGGATTATTTGGGAATGCGTTGATGAAAATGGATCTGAGGTTTTTCATAAGATTTTTCTGCGATTTTTTTTTTTGGGAGTGTTTTCTTGAGAATGATAGATGAGCAATGAGGGAAACTTTGGTTCGAAATGAAACTTTGATTCGGAATGTGGGAAAATTTGTTCTTCCCGTCCCTGTTACTGTATGAAAACTTTGGTTTGAAAAGTAAGAACTCTGCTAGTTCGAATTGTTGCTGTCTGAACTGTTGGAATGTGCTTCAATGCGTCCCTTTTATACAGGCATGTATTGAAGTTTAAAAGTCCAAGTTATAAGTATTTCTTGCAAATAACAATAACTTCCATAACAGGAAAATACTATTTGGTTGATGTTGGATACCATATGCAGAGGGGCTATCTGAAACCATATCGAGACATTAGGTATCATAATCCTCAATGTAGTTGTACTTGTCTTTGTTCTTTTTTTATTTCTTCTAGTAGTCATGAGAGTGTGAACTGTTTGTCATATTTTGGAACTGATCTGTCATGATTGTATGCTTCTGCACTATATGTTTCTGTACTACCAATAAGGTATTCTGAATAAACTGCCCAAATAGATTTATAAGACAGGGGCAGGAATGTCATTTAACCACCAATAAGCTAATCAGAATAAGCTACTTCAAACAGCAAGACAGATTATTTTGATAATATGCAGATTATCAGATTATCAGAATAATCTGCTTATCATCATATTATAAATAATCAACAGCTGCGCCAAACAGACCCTTATACATATAATGTGGATTACAGGTGGGCTTGCATGATTGGAGAAGTGGCGGCTTTTTTTTGTGGAGAAAAGGTAAGGGCCACATTAAACTTCATTCGAAAGAAAAAAGAAACAAAGATACGATACAATTCAATTTAAATAACTAAATTAAAACAACAATACTAAAAAGAAGAAAAACAAGATGAACTTTTGGAAGAAGAAATCACTTGAATTAGCACCAAACTTTCTCGAGAATCCAAGATCTAAAAATCCTTCAAAAAAGTTAGACAAAGAAGGAGAAGAACCACCACCTCTAAGATCAACAAAAGACAACATCATTTGAAGTTGCAATGAACAACATCTAACCATAACCTTAGATGATAGATACATAAAAAATAAATAAAATATGAATTAGCAAATATATATCCCATAAAGCTAAAGACTTAAAAAAAGAGTTTAGTCAAATGCAGAACTTTCATGGAGGCAAGAAATATGTCATTGAAAATATAGCTCATCCAAACTCTACCAATATTAAGAGATTTCAACTAGACATTAAGAAATATTATTTTATTATTAAAAGTAGTAAAATATAACGCTGAGCACATATAACTCCATAAGCACCTCCAATATCAGTTATAACTTTCATTAAATGGTTGAAACATAATTTCCATCCAAATTTAATGAAATAGAGAAAGGTAAATGAGAGCACCAGGATGGAATCTCTAAAGAATGACAAAGTCTTAAAGCAATGAATTGGTACATCATAGCTAATACCAAAAGAGGACCACAAAGGAAAATCAAAACTAGTATCTGAATTACCAGAAAAATATCCAAGGAAGCATAAAAAAAATGAAAAAGAGAGATCGCAACGAACATAATAGGAGAAACGTACAGAGCATTAATAGTACCACTACTAAAAAGCCATAGAGAACTGACATAAAAACTAAAAAAAAAAAAAATATAAACGATTTGAAAAGAATTTAATCCTTTTTTTAAAGGAGTAAACAAAGTCCATGATATAATTTTAACAGAATGGAAAATTCTCTTACTCAGAAAACAACCAACATGCAAAGAATCAAGTGTAGTATAAAAAAATCAGTACAATATCGAGAGACCTCATAAAAAAAAAAACTACTAATGTTATGACAACACCAAGTAACAAAAAAACTCTCCCAAAAATACCAAAAAACACCAAACAAAAATAGCTATAAACACCTAACCTAAAACCGAAACAACAAAATTATCTAGAATCATAGAAAGAAAGAGAGGAAAGCCAAAAAAAAAAAAAGAGAGAAATTATAAATTATAAAAATCTTAATAAAAGTTGGAATATAACAATTATGTTTCAAATCTCTGCCTCTCAACTTTAATATCCAAAGAATTCTATTAGAAATATTTCCATAGTAGTAATAGAATTAATAAAAAATTTTATAATTTCTCTCAGCCCAAGTCTCATAAGCAACAGTTTGAATGGCTAACAGATAAAATCATTTCTAAATTTTACAATTAATAGTCCAGCAAGACAAAGGACTTGAAAAGAATTACTAGCATCATGCTTGGATGTAGAAATGTATTTCGTCCATGTCTGACAACTGACCAGTGACTTCCTGGTAAGAAAATGATTTTTATTTACATATTCCATTCAACTTTCTAAGTAAATAAAATATTCTTAACTCAGATTAATCAAACTAATTCATAGCTTCATGGGTTAACAAAAGTGAAACATAAAAAAGTATAATGTTTGTGATATATTGCTATTATTATTAATAAGAGATAATTTAAGTTAACTAATTATAATACATTTTCCATGCGAAGAAGCAAATGTTGAACTTCAATTATTTGAATTCTTCTATAGGATATGTTGAAATTTAGAATAAAGCAGAATAATTAATTTTATTGATGTAAAGAGGGTATAAATACCCATTACAGGACTTACGGGTAAGAAAAACAATAAAAATAGAATGCAGGAGAAAATGAAATGAATAATAACAAAATATAAGAGATAATTAATCTCTCTAATTAAGGAGAGAAATAAATAAAGATTCTAAGATCTATCATATAATTTATAACCCTCTAAATATAGAGTTATAATAAATATGGAATATAATCATTAGTTTTAAGATCTTTTAACACTTCCCCTCAAGTTGAACATGATTGAAATCCATATTCAACTTGAATTTAAAAACATCGGTTGTGGTATGCTGACTGGAGAGGTAGCGCATCAATTTGCCAACATGAAACTTCAACAATCCTCAAACTGTAAGTGCTGAAGTCGAAGGTCCCGAAACCGTGAATGTCGGAGCCTGAGAGTGCCGAAGCCTGAGAGTGCCGAAGCCCGAGAGTGGTCTGAACAAGGGCTAAGGTCAATTGATGAAATTGTAAGTCATCGGTTGACTGATAATTATATGAAAGCAACAAGAAGGCTGCAATAATGCTGCAGGAAACATGGAGGAAAGCTGCAGGGAGTTTGAAGGAAAGCTGCAAGGAGGCTGCAGGGAGGTTGTAGGAAAGCTGCAGAGGGCCAACGACAGTGCTCAAAAAATCTGTAGTGCTCGGAGAATGCTGCAGTAATAATGCAGGAAAGAGCAGTGTTTTCCTTGGAAAGAGCTGGCCAAAATCTGCAAGGAAAATTTGTTAAGTTAGATCCAATTGTGAGAAAAGCCGCATGAGGGAGGTCCGACGGTGTGAAAGGCTGTAGGGGAGAGAACCGACTGCAGGAGTAAGCCCGAAGGTCCAGTTGACAGCATATATGTCTGCAGAAAGTTCTGGCGGTAGGAAAGGCCGCAGAAGAAAATTTCACCGATAGAAAGGACTATAGGAGGGAGTTCCAGTAGCAAGAAAGCCATCAAGGGATAGGTCCCGCTGTAGGTAGGTGCTTCGACGGTCCTGGAAGAAAATTAGGAGGTCCGACGGCTGGAAGATCCCGCAAGAAGGATCTGGGATTGAAAAAACTACAAGGAAAATGATCATGGGAGAGCCCGCAAGGAAACCATTGTTTTGTGCGATTCTGCGGGGGACAACGATTTCCACCAGAGAGTGAAAACTAGGATTTCAACTGGAGATCCTCCGTGATTTGCACTGGAGAAAAAAAGAAAAAACAAATCTCATTGGTGAACCAAAATTTATACTAGAAAGATAAAATAATGACCGCTGTTTGCTGAAAATGCAAGCCTGCAATTGCCCAAATGCCTGCGTAGAGAAAATTGCTGAAATCACAATGGTGTAGTGAACCAGGCACCTAAGCAGGAAAAAAATTGAGGCACAACAAAGGCTGTAGAAATTAACTCCGACGACTGGCGGCACCTGCATAAGGAAAAAGAGAGGTGCAACAGAAGCTATAGAAATTGTCAGATGTAGAGAAGAATGTAAAGAGGTCTTCAGTTCTGATGACTACTTGAAGAATGTCCGGTTGGAAAAGCAGCTCCCCCTAACGTTAGGGCAGGGAAGAAAAAATACTGCAAGAGAAATGGACGGCTTGTCCGATTCATGGCAGCGATATCTTCGGGTGGCGGCGGCATCGCTGGTGCCGCACTCGTGAGTTTATTGAATTTGCTTGAAATGATCTTGATGATGGCCTTGGTGTGAGGATACGAATGATCAAAACTGAGATTGGGGTCCGAGCGAATTGCCCCCGTGGAGTCGTCGAGTTGACGTCGAATTGGAAAATGAAGTTAGTGTCGCAGGAATCCCACTTTCCTCCACAATCGCCTCTCTCGGTCGAGAAAAATTCTTTATTGCCCTCCCTTCCTGCACAGAGGATGACTGGAATGGAATCCGACAATTCTCACCTGAGGGTCGACGGCTAGAATACAAAACTAGGCTCTGATACCATGTTGAAATTTAGAATAAAGCGTAATACTTGATTTTATTAAAGCAAAGAGAGGTATAAATACCCATTACAGGACTTACGGATAAAAAAAAATAATAAAAAACAGAATGCAGGAGAAAAGGAAATGAATAATAACAAAATATAAGAGACAATTAATCTCTCTAATTAAGGAGAGAAATAAATAGAGATTCCAATATCTCTCATATGATTTATAACCCTCTAAATATAGAGTTATAACAAATATGAAATATAATCATTAGTTTTAAGATCTTTCAACAGGATATAAATTGATTCAAAGTTTTCTAAATGAATATTTCATTAACATGCTTCATTTCTCAATTTGTCAACCTTAGAATATTCTAAATGATATATATTGCAAACTCATGACTTAAAAAAAAATGGTGTTAACCTGAATCAACTTTGGTGATTGAGCATTAATGTATGTGTTGATGTTAAAATGACAACATTTCATGTCTACACACTATTCTTGAATCTTTCTTGATAGTGATGTGGATTGGCTGGTGCTCTTCTAAAATACTAATATAAATAAAATGTACGTTTAGATGCTTCATTTTGTGAGGTTTCCTAGCACTAAATAAAGTGAGATTTTATCAATTTTGAGCAAATTCAATCATAAATTTGGACACATGAATGAGAATATGAAAGAAATTGAACCAATATCTTTTGTGATAAGACCTAAAGTTTTAAACCACTAAGCTAAAATTAATTGCAGACTATAATGCAATTTGATTGTTAAGAAACACGAACTAATGACATCAAGCATAAAAGGAGCTATGATTATTAGCTATCATTGATGATATAGCTCAGCTATAACTCATTAAATTTAAAATCCTTACATTTTTTTATTATGTAACAATATCATCTCATGTCACATAATATCATATTAGATCCACTATAAGTTATATAGCATATAAAATCCACTATAAGTTAACCTATCATATCATATTATAATACTATGTCATATCGTATTGCTTTACATCATAGTGTTAGATCATAGTTTACTAGCATCATATGATCAAATCATGTCTTATTATATCACATCACATCACATTATATCATATTCCTTTTTGGTTCTACATATCTATGCACTCTAAGATTTTTAAGCCTTGTATGACAACAAATTAAATTTAAGTTAGTGGGATTTAATAAATCCTATAAACTTGGATTTAGTAAATCCTAGAAGGGTTAAATTCTAAAAATAGTTCGATAATGAATTTAATTAATTTTGTTAAATCATGTAAAACTATTTGACAACCTCTACAAGTATTTAAAAGGTTGTTACATTTAGAATGAATAGTTATAATTAAATTTTGATTATTTTATTAGTATGATTGAAATTAATTATTAAACTTAATTAAATTCATTTGAATTTTATTTCTAAATCTCTAATTATTCATTAATCATTCACTAAACTAATTAATTATTAATAAAAAAATACTAAATTAATTTTTTGTTAAGTAATAATTTAACATTAATCAATTATTAATTTATTAGTTATTAATTATTTTTATTAAATTTATATTAAGAATTTTATTATATATAAAAATTTTAAAATATATTTTACTTCATAAATTAATTATTACATAATTGCATATAAATTTATTTAATTATAATTAATTTTATAATGAATGAATGAATTATTAATTATTATTTATTAATCATTTAAATTAATCAATCTTACTTAAATAAAAATAAATTAAACAAAAAATTAATGATTGATTAACCAATATTATAACCCAAATATGTGCAAATAGATGACCAAAGGTAATTGGATATACTTAAGCATATGTTAATAATTCTAAAAGAGTTTAATATCTGATCAATTTGAGAAGTAAGGTCATTTATGTTCATTTGGCCCATTTAAAACAATATGAGTCAATTAGACATATATGGGTCAATATCACAATGGTTTGCCTAACCAATTTAAATTTTAAGGTTAAATTATTAACAATAATAGTTTATCTAAGCTTTTTGATAATTAATTAGAAGGACTTTTGGTTCATGAGGTCTTTTGAGGGTTGGGTTGTAGTGGAGTTTTTTATATAATTGAGTTATATATATATTTTGAGTTATAATATTGTCCTAAAATTTTCAACTAGAATTTAAATGTTTAATTTGTGCTCATTTAGATTTAGATCAGATCATTTTTTTGTGTTATTTTCTTATTGTGATGTTTTTTTTGACTATAAATTTACTAAAATTTGAGAATGAATGATCCTAAAATTATTTTTTAGAAAATTTCAAATCAGATTAGATAAAGTTTCCTTCATGAACATGTGAATTATTTGATGATATATCAATATTAAGTTATAATACTAAATTTTTAATTTTTTATCTTAAATTTGACCGGAAAAAAAAACATATTTTTAAAAACATAATTGAAATGTATTTTATCAATTATAGTGAAAGGCAACATCAAATTAAAAAAGTACAAAAAGTATTTTTATGAAAAAAAATGATGTTATTCAAAAAAATTATAACTTCCACCATATTGTTTTAATTACAAAACACACTAAACATAAAACATAAAAGCAACACACACACACACACAAAAGAAATATCTATAACATTGAGATTGGCATTCATGTTATTTTGACAAAAGATTATAAACACTTTATAAAATGTCATGTGCTCAATTTTTTATCATGAATAATTTATTCAACATTTAAATATCTTAATAACCTTAAATTGATGATCTTAAGCACATTAGATTTATTATTTTTTTTTTGTTGAAATGCTCAATTTGATTTTAAGCATCTAAAATTTGGATATTTTTTATCATTTAATTAATGAGTAAAAATTTTTTATTACAATTTAGTTGCTTGATTTGGTCTCATTTAAACTTGTATGTCATTGGATTCATTTTCTTGAGATAATTAGTTTTACTATAATTATTATGACATCAAAGAATGAATGCATCTGAAATTTATTTAAAATTTTTTTTAACTTAAAAATGACATTAATATTCATACTTGATTAAAACAAAAAAAAATTGTTTAAAAAACTAATTAAAATTTATTTAAGGATTTTTTTGCTTAAAATCATAATTCCTTTATTCAAAAAGTATTCTACTCATTAAAAAAATTAAACATCAAATTAATACATAAAATATTTTTTAATGAAAAAATTTGATGTCAATTTAGAAATGTATAACTTATATATATATAGATTCATAAAATGGCGGCTAGGGTTCCCTGCTCTGGAGATTTTGGAGGCGATCATGGTTTTCCTTCGGGTTGATGATCTGGGTGAGAGTTTTCCTCTTCTCCTCTATCTATTTTCTTTTTTCTTTACTTCTGTTTTCGTGCTATGCTGTTGGATAAAAGTTTTGCGGCAGCTGTTGCTGGAGGGAGCTCCTCTGATGCTGGAGATTCTAGTTTTTTTCCTCAAGGATTTCATGATAATCTCAATATTGAAGGAGACTACAATTTCATCAATTGTCTAAGTAAAAAGAATGGCAAGCTTGCACTTTTCCTTACTGATATTGATACTAATATCCTTGGCCTCTTCATTAAGCTTGCTCTGGTGAGAAAATTTGCTTATGGTGTCCCTAAACTTGATTTTGTTTGGCGAGAATTTGAAATGTTAAAACTAAAGGGTTGTTGGAAGATTGGTTTGTTAGATGGCAGACATATTCTTATCCAATTGTGCAAGGATGAAGACTATACGAAAATTTTCTCTAACAAAACTATGCGCATTGAAGACAAACTTATGAAAGTCCTGAAATGGACAATTGCCTCTGATCCAAAAACTGAACCTCCTACTATCCCTATTTGGCTGCATTTTCCAGTTCTAAGACTTCATTTATTCAATCATGAAATCCTTTTTTACCTTGCCACTGCTTATGGAAAAACTTTGAAAATGGATACTCCAACCTATTTGCTTACTAGGCCTTCTGAAGCTAGAGTTCTAGTAGAACACGATATTACTCAACCTTTTTTTGACGAAATTTGGATTGGTACATCACATCAAGGCTATTGGCAACCTGTTGAGCTAGAGAGACATCCTTATTAATGTTCCCACTGTTCAATCTTTGGTCATACTACTTCTCACAGTTTCGTTTGAACCCACAGTTAAAACGAGGTTTTGATAAGCAAGGTAAATGGGTTGTTGCCCCTGCC
This sequence comes from Phalaenopsis aphrodite, assembly GCA_003013225.1. Classification (NCBI taxonomy): domain Eukaryota; kingdom Viridiplantae; phylum Streptophyta; class Magnoliopsida; order Asparagales; family Orchidaceae; genus Phalaenopsis; species Phalaenopsis aphrodite. Next base: position 113,957 of record NEWO01001042.1, on the reverse strand, counting down.
CCAGACCTGATGCATATGGATAAAACTGTTGGTGTTTCTGCTCTTGGCCCAGAGCAGATGTGCATAAACCCTCCAATTAAAATTATTGAACTTAATCCTCTAGTTACTACTGATTTTAACTTCCCCACATCATTTCCCCCTTTCTCTTCCCTCTCAGTTAGACACTGACTTACAAGAACCACATGAATTACCTTCAGTTACAATTATGGCACGGGAGACACCTTCCTAGCCTATAATTGAGGAAATCTCTGATTTACATGAGCAACTTCCTTCTATTTTTGTTGAGGGTATTGTGCAGGATGAACCTTCTACAATTGTTATTCAAATTTTGGATAGTACCATCACTGCTGACCATCTACCTAATATTCAAGATATGTTAATTGAGGCTACAAATTCCCTTGAGAGAAATGGATGGTTCAAAAATCACAAAGAAAAAAGAATAAGAGGAAAAATGAGCTCTCTCAATTAAATACAAGCAACATTATACAAAAAGGAACTTATTACTCTGATGGAGATCAAGTTGACAACTCTCATAGATCCTCTAGGAGAGCAAGCTTAAGGCATCATATTTAATGTCATGGTTTAGAATATTAGAGGAGTGGAGGACCCTTCCTCCCTTAATAGACTTAAACACCTTTGCAGGGTCCATAAAATTTTCTTTTTTGCTATTCTTGAGCCTTTAGTTAATGTCAAAAAATATAGAATTATCAAGAAGTTTAAGCAGTACAATTCTTTTTGCAACAAATAACAAAATTTGGCTTTTTTTGAAACGAAGTGTCAATATCTCTATTATTAAAGATGATGATCGATTCATTCTTTTCAAATATCACATGGAGGATTATTATGGTTGGGCTACCTTTGTCTATGCAGGTTGCACTATGCAAAGTAAACACTCCCTCTGGAAACAACTTATTCATATGGGTAATAACATCAATGATAACTGGTTTGTGAATGGTGACTTCAATATGATCATGAAACCTGAAGAGCGTAGAGGTGGAGAGAAATATGAAATTTCTCTTGTTAATCGATTCTTTGATCATATCACTGATGCAGGGCTTTTTGACATGGGGTTTTCTGGTTCTCCTTATACTTGGAGAAGAGGCTTTATTTTTCAACATTTGGATAAATTATTTGAGAACCATAATTTCTCAACTTACTACCCTATTTATAGGGTCCAACACTTAAATCATTCTGGCTCGATCACAATCCTGTTTTACTCACTCTTGCTCTCAATAATAAAGTTCAAATATACATCTTTAAATTTCTGAATGTTTGGGCCTCTCATCATACTTTCTTGAGCTTTATTAAATAGGCTTGACATTTTGATGGGATTGGTGATCCTTGGTATGTCCTTTGACAACTTCACACGAAAGTTGCTTCAACTTTGAGGAGGTGGAATTATGAGGTTTTCCGCAATGTCCATGAAAAAGTTACTGAAGCCTAGCATTTGGTTGATTCTCTTGAAGCTCAAGTTATCTCTGATCATAATTTGATTGATGAGGTTGCACAAAAACATGCTGAACTGCTTGATACCATCTCTTTGGAGGAGCAATTCTTACAATAAAAGGCAAATGATATTCATTTTAAATATTGTGATCACAATACTAAATATGCTCATGCCTCTATTAAAAATAGGATGAATATTAATATATCTTGAAGATTAAAAGTTCCAATGGTGCTTTGATTATTGGTGATAGGGAAATTGGGGAGGATGTTGCTCTTTACTTCTTAGAAATATATACATCATACATGGAAGTTCATACACTTAACCAAGATTTTTTTGCTAAGGAAAGGAGTTATGTTGTAGGCCTATCTCTAACTAGTATCCCATCGGAACGGGAAATCCTTCCCGCCCTTCTAGATATCAATCCCAACATGGCCTCTGGCACTGATGGCTTTACTTCCATATTTTACATTAAATGTTGGATTATCATATGCAAAGAGGCAACTTTGGATATACAAAGATTTTTCATGGGTAATGACCTTGGAAAATATTTTACTTCCTCTCTCATTGTGCTTATCCCTAAATCTAATATTAAAACTAGTTGGGAAAACTTTAGACCTATTTCACTCACTACTGTCATGTCTAAAGTCATTAGCAAAATAATTGTGTCTAGACTCCAACCTCATCTCTCTACTCTCATTTCTCCTCAACAGTCTGCCATTATTTGTGGTAGGGAGATATGTGATAATATTCTACTTGCACAAGAAATGGTGGAGGATTTAGACAAGAAGTGCATGGGTGGCAATATGGTCCTTAAGTTGGATCTTAAGAAAGCTTTTGACACAATAAGTTGGGATTTCATTATTAACACTTTTCATGCTAGAGGTTTTTCCTCAGATTTCTGCATGCTTATTAAAAGATGGTTATATAATAACCATTATAGTGTTGCTGTTAATGACAGCTCCTATGGCTTCTTTTCTGCTAAGAGAGGTATAAAACAGGTTGAACCCCTTTCACCTACCATTTTCATAATGGCTTTTGATTATTTCTCCAGGCTTATCAAAAATTTGTATGAAACTCATCCTTACCTGCACTATAATCATAAATCTATGATTCAGGTAAGCCAATTAGCATATGCTGATGATGCTATTTTTTTTTTCAATGCCTCCAAACTTTCTATCAAGGATTTAATGAAATCCCTTAATACTTTTGAGCAAACTTCTGGGCTTCAGTTTAAGAAATCTAAATGTCATTTATACTTTAGGAAATATGTTAGCACTGATCATTCCAACTGGGCCACCTCTCATACTGGTTACAATATGGCACCTCTCCCTCTTAAGTATCTGGTGTTAACCTCCTTAGAGGCAGAAGGAAACAAAATCAACTTGATTTTGTGGTTGAGAAAATCAAAAAAAGAATCAATAAGTGGAGAATGTTTTTCTTTCGTTTGGGAAGGCTTACTTCAAAGCATTCCTCTATATGCCATGCAAGTTCTTAACTTAAAGAAGAGCACTCAAAAATCTCTTAAGCATATTTTTAATAAATTCTTGTGGTTTGGGCCTGGTAAAACTAAGCCATGGTTGTCTTGCCATAAAATTTGTAAACCTCTATCAGCTGGGGGTTTGGGTTTAAAAATCTGCATTATATTTCTGAGGTCAATATGTGTAAGATGTGGTATAAATTTAGGGCTGGCTCTTCCCTTTAAGCTCAATTTATTCTCCACAAATATTGCTCCCATGTGCAGCTTGCTTTGGTTAATTGGAGGGTAGGGGACTTTAAAATTTGGAAAACTATTATTAAGGCCAGATCCCTTGCCAATCATTTCTTTTATTGGGATATTGGTGAGGGGAAGGTCTCTATTTGGCATGAACAGTGGGGTCCCTCTATTTTTCAGAATGTTGCATCTCCTCTTAATGACAATCTATTAGTCTCTGATTTTTGGATTAAAGGCAATTAGGACACTGACAAGCTTAAACTTTTGGTGGGAGAAGAAGCTGCTATTATTGTTACAAATCCCATTCTTCCAAATAAGACTGATATGCCCATTTGGAAGTTTACCTCTACTACCTCCATTTCAAAATTGTTGTATCACAATATGCATACCTTTCAAGATTGAAAATGGGGTTTACAAATTTGGAATTCTTACACTTCTCCCTCTATCTCCTTTTTTCTGTGAAGATTTTTTCAATCCTTACTCCCCCTTGATGATATCTTAAAGCTCAAAGATTTAAGATTGGCCTCCAAGTGTTTCTTATGCAATTGTGATGAGGAAACTTACACACATCTATTTTTCTCTTGATCTTTTTCACATGTTGTTTGGAATATGGTTGGCCAGTTCTTTAACATTCACTGGCCCTTATCTTCTCATCTGGAAAACTTTTTGGATGCATGGAAATTTTCTCAGAGATATGATAAAAAGCTTGCCTACTTTCCTTTAATTGTTTTATGGTTTTTATGGACTTCCAGGAATAGTTACAAGCATAACAGCTCCCCTCTTGCTCCTCCTCTCATTGTTTCTTATATTCTATCTTACAGTTTTAAAGCTATCAAGCCCTTGGCTAAAAACAAGTACAGTATCACTCAAGGTGGACGACCTCTTCTTATGAGATGGAAACCCCATCCTCACACTTAGATCAAGGCTAAGATAGATGGGAGTTGAACTCCTAATGGTGCTGGCATGGGGGGGAGGGGGTTTCAAAAGCAATAATGGGAGGTTGTTATGTTTCTTTGCAACCTTTGTTAACACTGATGATCCCACTGATACTGAATGCTGGGCAACTCTTTTTGCTATTCAAATTGCTATTATATTTAAAATTCCTAAGATTGTTATTGAAACTGACTCTAAGATCGTGTATGACATGCTTAGAAAGGACAGTACACCATTTTGGAACTTATTTCATATCTGCAATCGTATTTGGCACCTTATAACCTCTAATCAGATTCATGTGCTTTTCTCTTTTATTCACAGAGAAGGCAATGCCCCTGCTAACTGGTTAGCAAAAAAAGTTAGTGATGGGATTCTTATTGGTTTAGACACTCCCTTGCCTCTAAAGAGGCTCTTATTTGGAGATAACCTCAATCTTCCTTATATCAGATGTTGATGCTGTACTGTTTTTTCTATTTTCTTTTATGTATTGGCCTCCTTACTATTTCTCTGATGATTTCCTTTTGGCACTAGTTGTTTTCATTTATTTACTATTTTGCTACTGTCACCATCTTATTTTGGTGCATTCCTTTCGTTAGGCAACATATGTTTTACTTTTTTCTGGATTTTGAGATACCCTAGAAGTTTTGCTGCTCAGCTGCTGGAAGGACATATGTTCTCATTATCAATTCTTGGGTGCCTCCTTTTCTCGGTTACCTACATGCAAGTTGCTTTTGGACTCTACTGAGAGATGAACTAACTTCTATTATTTGGCTTCAAGGTTGTGTGTTATGCCCTCACTGAACCTGTTTTGCTTCCTTTTGGATTTGCTGCTCTTTCTCTTAACGATATGATTTCTCTTAGGTTTACATGTATTTTGGGTATACTTTTCCTTCGATATACAATTTTTTGGTATACATGTACTTTTGACTTTTTTTTCTTTGTTGAGTGGAGTTGTACTATGGATAGTGGAACCCCTAGGACTTTAATGTATTTTTGCTTTTAGATGAGGATCAACTATCCCTCTTAATGCTTGTAACCTTTTTCAATATTAACGCGTAAGGAGCCATGAGCTGTTCTTTCATTATATATATATATATATATATATATATANTATATATATATATATATATATATATATATATATATATATATATATATATATATATATATATATATGTGTGTGTGTGTGTGTGTGTGTGTGTGTGCGTGTGCGTGTGTTTGTGTGTGCATGTGTTAGTGTTCGTGCGTGTGTGGAATCTTGATTTTTTTTGTGAATGACACTCAAGGAATAGAGTACAAATAGAGAGAGAGAGAGAGAAAGAGAGAGAAATGCATTGTTGAATTAATCTTAGGGAGTTTGGAAGGAGCTCTGGGAGCAATCAGGCAGAATTTTCCCTAGATTTTTGGGGATCTCCAAGTTTGGCCGTAGAGGGGGCTATTTATAATTCCAGCCAAGGGGGAGGCCTCGGGCTCTCATTGACTGGTGCAAGTAAGCTAAGGTGGAGGGCTGAGCGGTGCAATTAACTAATTAGAGTTTGCCACATTGAATAGTAGAATTTTGGGTTTACGCCATGGGTGATCTTTTTGGTTTTGGGTTTTCCGGCCATTAGGGTGGCCGACCAGACCAAGGGTGGTGGCTAGCTGACTTAAGAAGACCATGGGGAGGTTTATTATGATTAGCCTCACAGTTTAATCAAGTGATGGCATACATGAGTCATGTAACAAAATTTAGAAATGAGTTCCATGATTTGGGAAACCCTTGGTCCATGGAACCAAAAATGGGTTTAGGCAAGGGTTGAGGTGGCCAACTCACATGCTTATGATGATATGGGTTAATTATGGTTTAATTAAATCAAAGGGTTAGGAAAAAGTTTGGTTTTAGGCTTAAAATGGGATTTGAGCTTGATCATGGACTTTGGGCCTAGCTTGGGCTTGGATCTACACCAATTGATGGTTCAATTTGGCCTAGGTGAATGTCATGTAGAATTTAAGAATCAATTTTTGTGGAATTGAAATGATTATATGGGTCAATTTGGTAGAATTTGGAGTTAGGTTTAATTTTGGTGTAGCTAACTTGGACTTGATTTTTGGGCTTGGATTTAAGTTGAATTTGGCTTGGATTTGGTTTCAATTAGGATTACACATGATTAAATTTAATTTGGGTTTTAGATTTGGTGAGTTTGGAATGAATTTGGTGTAAATTGGGGATGATTTGGGGACTTTAGGGTTTCAGGGTTAATTTGGGCATTTTGGTCAATTTTGGTGGATTTGGGTGCAATTAGGTTCATTGGGTGGTTGGGATTGACTTTGGAGAGGTTTGGAGTGAATTTGGCGAATTTGGCAAATTTTTGGATCCATGGGCATTTTGGTAATTTTGGGTGGTGTAGGGGGTATTTTGGGAAGTTTGAGGGTTTTAGAGGTATTTAGGTAATTGGGGTGATTTGAAGTGGTTCAATATGATTTTTTATGGAGAATTAAGGGTTTGGTGGTTTCAGGAATTTTAGGGCTCTAGGGGCATTTTTGTAAATTTGGGGAAAAGTGGGGTGGGAGGCCAACATGGGATATCTTGACAGAATTGGGATTGATGGCGATGAAAATTGTATAAAATCCTCCCCTATTCATAATGCCCATGGGGAAGTTCATTTTAGGTTTTCCACATGTTGGTCCTAGCCACCCTAGCCAAGGACTAGGGGCTTGGGGCCACCCATATGAGAGTCTCCAAAAAGAACAAGAAGATAGGTTAGGTTTAGGTGATTTTAGTGTTTGATTGTGTATGTGAGGTTATGACCCAGACCAAGTCACCCAGAGTTGCTCGAAGGTCTCAATGATCTTATTGGAACTCAATCTTTGGTCTTCACATGTTGGTAACCATCCCAAGTGAGACCCATGCGAAGACCCAAGTGGTTATGCATTCTTATGTTTTATTATCCATACCTTTTACGCTAAATGCGTTAGCCTTTAGATTCAGCGTCCCCTCCTTTAGAAGAATGGCTTGCCTTCTTATGGGTTATTACTCATGCCCTTTTATGCTAAATACATTGACCTCCAGGTCTGGCAACCCTTCCTTTAGAAGAATGGATTGCCTTATTATGGGTTATTACCCTATCCTTTTAAGCTAAATGTGTTGACCTCCGATTCCAGCAGCCCTTCCTTTAGAAGAATGGGTTGCCTCTCAATGGGTTATTACCCATATTTTTTTATGCTAAAAGCTTTAACCTCTGGGTCTAATAGTCCTTTCTTGGAAGTTGACTTATCTTTTGCATGGGTGTTCGCCCATCTCTTTTATGTCTCGCGCATCGATCCTCAGGTCATGGCAGTCATTCCTTCGAAAGTAGACTAGCCTTTCTTAATGAGCATATTATATGACATCATATACCCAAGTATATATATGCATCTGCTCATTGGGTCTGGAGCAACCCTTCCTCATGAAGTTGAACTACCTTCGTTTGTGATTGATACAGATGGATCTTATCCAATGTCATATGTCAATGAGTGATACTTGAAGAGATACTACACACAGCTTTTTTGCTTTCTAATGTACTCCATGTACTTTCAAAATGTTGATGTCCAAAACTTATGTGCTTTGTAATCAAATTTGATGCAATAAAGAAAATTTATTTTATGTTCTCTGCATTATGTGAGTTATTTATAGTGATTATCTTACATTTTTCAAAATGATAGTTCGTAGTTCACAATAATTTTATGCAGGATAAGCCTTGTATTTCTCTTAATTTGGTTGTCGGCATGCATTTTGGGTAAAGTGGAAGTCCTACAGGTGGCTGTTAATCAATATAAGAGAAGCCTAGCACTTCTATTAGCCTATCTTCCGTTGGTATGATCTACACAGGGTCCAAACACTACTACACCTGCTCATCATGAGTGAGGTAGATATACATATCTTGTTCATCTTTTATGAATTTAGATTATGTGCTTGTCCCACTTACTTTGAACAAATGTGGTTGATATCCTTCTATGAATATTGTTTGGCCAAAAAGGATAAACACTTTTGGGTGGACTATTATTATAGACTAAACCCACCTTCACATCCCCGTAACATGAGTGATTCTTACCACTGTATCTGGAAAAGGAGTGTTGCATCAGTTGCATCATTAAGCTTACCTAACCGATTTGTGCCTAAGCGAGTATCTTCATACCCACAACAAACCCAAATCAGGTCGCCTTCTTAGGTTTTTGTAAAAGCCCCTTCTACAAGTTGAGCTACATTAATCTCCCTTAAATAAGGACTACTCTACTAGCCTTTGAGGAATCCTCGTTGAGGATCAGTTCACCAAAGCTAGCAGAAGCACTTTAGAGATGAACTAATGTGCCCATCCATCTAGGATCTGATTACTTCGTGATACCTTTCTAAAAAAAATTACCTCATTATCCTCGAGGATTCCTCAGTGAGTGTTTTGCTTGATAGAATTCTGATGAAGGTATCCCACATGAGTTGAACCACTCTATCCACCTAATCCAATTCAACAACACAACAGACATGAGCAATAATTTGTCTAGCCATCAGATATGTTGTATCAGTTATAACACTCGCTCACATAGATAATTCGTACCTAATTAGGATCCTCAATATCTTATAAGATTGTAACATTTTCTTTGACAAAGACTACTTTGCTCGTCCTTGAAGAATTCCCCAGCAAGGTTGATGAGCTAGACTTTGCAAAAGGCACCCCAAGGTTGGATTGTCTCATGCATCCAATCCTTTTTGATACCTTTATGGTATTTTTATTGACTTGGCTAACTTTTACTCACCATTTCAAAGTGCATGTTGCACTAACTCAAGCCTTTTGTAGCCTTAGTTAGTCCATACATAAGATGGGTATGTTCATGCCTGTAGAAAAATACTCAGAGGGGATCATATATAATATCAAATATTGGTCACTTTGTTAAATACTCAAAAGTGTTACAAGGTCGGATTGCTCTACGCTTCCAACATCTTTTACAACCCCTCTTCTGACTGGTCTGAGCTTGTTCACCATACCAAAAAGAGGTGTTCAAATCCCCATGGACCATCATCGATGGAGCCCAGAAGGTACCTCCAACGATAGTCATCCTGTTGTAAATTTGGAAAATCACCACTATGGTAGGCCAACCTAGACCATCTTACATCTTTAACGATTCCCGTCAATTTTGCTAACTCATCTTGCCATGTCAGAGTGTATCTCGCACTAATTTGAGCCCACTGGCTTGCTTGATCAGTCTATGCCTAAGTTGTGTATTCTTATGCCAGAAAGAAAAATACCAAGAGGGGGTCTCTTTGCTAAAGCCTACAAAAGCATTACAAGGTTAGGTTTCCTTGTTCGTCCAACTCTCTTATATACCATTTTAAACTAGGTTGATATCATTTCCTTGTCATTAGACACACTGCATTGGTTAGGCAACCTTAACTATCTAAATGATCCATGTTGGGTCACGATGTCCTTACATCCAATAATATCATGATGCCACTAAAAACACCTTGATTAATTCTTGCTTTAACGTCTTGTGTCACTAGACTACCTTAGCCACCTAACATTTGATGTCTCTTAAGCCGTATGACTCCTCACTCAATTCTTTCATGTGAACATCTCTTCTTGTGATTATTCATGGCTTCTTAGCCATTTAACTTTTATGCTTCTCAAACCACATGACTCTGGAGTCGATTCTTTCATGAGAGCATCCCATTTAGAGATGACTTTAGCTTTTTAGCATCTTGTATCATGTCTCTCTAGTTGTATGCCCTTTGGCCAACCCGTTTTTAAGAACAATCTTATCTCTTGATACCTTCAACATTTCAGCTGCCTTTTATTGCAATTCTTGAACCATATGACCTTTTTAGAAAGTTCCTTCTTGAGAGCATGATAGACAAACTCAGATAACATGAGATAATGTAGCCATTTACCATGAATACCCTTAAGGCTGAATGTAATTCCTTTGGTATTTCTCCTTACAACAATAGATTTTTGGGGCTCATTTAGTTTTCATTTTGAGTCATGCTCTGAGGCCCCTGAACTAATCTACCAAGGTCACACCTTTACGTACTTTGAAGCTATGTTTCAATTCTTGCCTCTATGACCTCTGAACTCATCTTTGGGTCAAGCCTCTATGGGTCTGAACCTATCCTTCAAATTGGATATAAATCTCATGTGCATTGCTTCTTGTTGACGTCGCTAGAAATTTTCTCCTTAGCCATGCAACTTTTATGCTTCTTGAACCATATGACCCTTGGTCAGTTCTTTCACAAGATCATCTTATATTTTTACATCTTAACTTTACTTCTTAGCTCCCTAGCTAACCTGCCCTACCTCTTGGATGATGATGAAAGATCTTAAGCATTCTCACGAATGTAGTATGATTGTTGAGGTTATGCACCTCGGTCAGTTTGTTGGTCGGACTCAAGTCACCTTAGCTTACCTTCCCAATAGATCAATGTAGACTAGTACTTAGAAGTGATGCAAGATCAGTGACATTCCTTTTTGATCTAGTCAACTTGTCACTGCTTACTGAGTTATATAAGGCCCATCGACGTTCCTCATAAATGTGGCAGGCGGCTTCTTAGCCAACCTACATACTTCTCAAAGATCGATGTAAGGCCCTACATCAATCCTTTTCAATGTAGCATGGGCATGGAAGGTTTTAATTCCTTGACTATCTTTGTGGTCATGCCTCTATAGTCTTTAAACCACACTTAGGGTGGTCATGCCTGTATAGCCTCTAGACCCACCTGTGTTGTCATGCCTCTACAACTTCTAAACCACTCTTAGAGTCATGCCTCTATGGCATCTGGACACACCCTTGTGGTCATGCCACTGTAGCCCCTGAACCACCCTTATGGTCAAGCCTTTACGACCTTTGAACTCACCCTTGTGGCCATGCCCCTACAACCTCTGAACCACCCTTAGGGTCAAGCCTCTACTGCCTCTAGACTCTCCTTTTTGAGTTGGATATAAAACTCAAGCGCATTCCTTCTACCCCCCTAAGATTGAATACGACTCTTAGAAATTTCCTTCCAAAGGTTTTATAGCTCTTTTTGGTTGCTTTGGTTATGTTGGATTAATGACTCACCTTAGCTTGATAAAAAATCGAGCTGCTTTCAACAAGTGCACCTTGCCTTAATGACACAACACACTTATTAGGGGTCTTTTATTTGAACCAACTTTTGATTTCACATGTATAGGGTGTCCACTTGACCATCTCAAAATGATTCACTATTTATTCACAGCATCTAGTAGCATAAGAAAGCCAGCTGAGACCTCTAGTACATATTTGGGGCATGAAACCAGGGTCTGCAATAATTCATCCTTACCCAAAATAATCCTCTATTCAGCGATTTGTTGCTCGCCAAATTGGGAGAGTATATATTTGATTTAATATGTATATATATATATATATATATATATATATATATATATATATATATATATATTAATTTTGGAAAGTAATAGTTTGGTTTTTAAAAATATCAGACCGAACCGATCTCACAGAGACAATAGTTTACATAAACGAGCAGAACACCATAAGCGATGTATCTATCCTAAAGAATAGACATATTACTTGCTAATGAGGCTCAATTAAATAAACTAAAGAATTTATGACATCCATTTCAGTAAAAACTTGATCCCGATATTTTTTATATGTAAGGATTTATGAAGTTGACACCACTACTTGAAGATTTTAATCCCCAGCTACGACGCCAAAAATTTGATCCCAAACAAAGTTAAATTTCAATTATAACTTTAAATAGTAGGGATTCTACGCAAGTATACATATCATTATCAAGTAATATAGGGATTTCTAATTAAACCCTGAATATCGATCCCACGAAGATGGAGGTTAATCACGACATCTTTCAAGAGAAGTTCTAGTCTAGAATAATACACCATAGCTTGGAAGGTCAAAAAAGGTTTGGTTTTGATTATATCCTACAATTATCACTACAATACTACTTCTACTCCTAAACTAAAATACTTAGTGAAAATTAGAAAGTGGGGTTTAATATATTAAACGTAACCTTCCTCATGCAATGAAATTAGTGACATGTGTAAAAGTAAAACAAGTAGAGAGAGAGAGAGAGATTGTGACAAATATGAGCAGATATTTACAAAATAATTTTTACTAATATAAGTATAAAAAACAAGCTTAGGATTGTTCTAAGTTATTTACTCTAGAATGACTCAAGTAAAACCAATTTTGGATTAGGACCTCTCCTCAGGCTTCTCCTCACTTTTTTTTTGCATTTTATTTCTTTTTTTTTCAGGATCTTTTTGATCCATTCTTTTTTTTGTATATGAGGATGACTATATCTGGAGAAGTCCTTAGATAATTTTAAATTTTGCTATCATCCTTTAAAGTTAAAACTTATTACTTTCCTTCACTTGAAAAGATGTGTATTCTTTTTAAAATACTTTCTAAAAGAGTCTTAAATGTTTGAAAATAAAAATTCTAAGAATCCATAGTTTTTCAAAAATACAATTCTTCCTACTAAAGATAGTTATTCATTTCCCAAGCTCTCCACTAAATATCCTTAACTCTAGGTTCACCCTTTTCACTAAAAATATCAACCAAGTTTTCCTACTCCATTTCTATACTTAAAATTCTAACATCCTTAAGATGACTTAAGATAACAATAATCATTAGAAATAAAATACAAATTTATTTTTAGTACCTTTGAAAACAAGGTTTAAATTTGAAACATTTTTCTTTTCCCCTCAAACTTAAGCTCAAATATGTGTAATTATATCGATCACCAAATTGGAAGTTGTCGGTTGCTAGAATGGATATCGTAACACCAGGTTTAATT